>JBBPBX010007328.1:49929-65602 GCA_038048925.1 Garcialebias charrua | reverse complement strand
TATATATATGTATGTATATATACTGTATATATATATATATATATATACAAAGGTGGGCGCCAGACCGCTAGGGAGCGCTAAAGCGCTAATCCGCTTATAGCGGACCTAAACAATTTGTCAGCGTTACAGCGGATTGACTAACTTTTATAATTCATAAGCGGATTTGTGCTATTTTTATTTAAAATGCAGTACCGCTAATAACTAATTATCTATCAGTAAAAACGAAAAAACTTATTTACGGGCTCTTACGCTGGCTCTCGTAGCTGCTTGTTTACTTTTCCCCCCTTGGTGAGGGAGCAGAGAGGAGGGAGGGTAGGAGGGGGAGGGAGCAGAGGGGAGAACAGACGCGGATCTACCATGTAGGCAAATGATGCCGTTGCTTGGGGCCCCCAATCAGCAGGGGCCCCGGCCCCGCCCCGGCCAGTCACCTACATCACTAACATTGCTCATGCTTGTTAATGTACATTTAACATAAAAATAATTATAGTTACGATGAAAACGATCATTAAAAACGCAATACAAAAACCGGTCGATTTCTGTATCCCCCTACTAAAAATGGACTATTCCATCTTGACATCTTCCGGGTCAGAGGTGAACTCGGGTGCTAATTCTGTGGCTAGCTGGTTGTGCTCGGTGTCTTCATAAATCATGGGAGAACCCCGCTGTATCAAGCCAAATTAACGTGGCCAGAGGATTGTATTGTGTGTTTTGTGTCAACCACTCGACAGTGAGTCGTTTGTTTTATGTATTTGGGTTCCTTTTATGAAATAGAAATGTGGTTGCGTCACGCCCACTCAATTTATGTATTTGAGATTTAAAAGTGGTCTTAGTGATTAAAAGATCATTCTCTTTCTGTTAATTCCGTGGCCGAATAGAATATATATACGTAAAGTAATAATAATAATAATAATAATTAATTCAATTTATAACACACTTTTCATTACTGAAAATCTCAAAGTGCTACACATATATTGAATGCTACACACATTCATAAACCGGTGGCGGCAGACTACCATGCAAGGTGCTTTCCAGTCCTACCGGTACAAGTATTAAATAAATCCTTTGATTTTTGTAATTTCATCCTTTTAGGATCATTTTAGTTACTTTTCATTAAATCTGTTGACTGCCTATAGATATTTGGAATTGGTTTAATTTATTTTTGGGTTGCACAACAAAAAAGAAATTACTATTTGTTTTTTGAAACAATATTGAAGTAAATTAAGCTAGTGGGAGTGGTGGCACAGAGGTTAAGAAGGTGCGCTTGTGATCGGAAGGTCGCCGGTTCAAGCCCCGGTACCGACAACATCAAAGATGTGGGTGGGATAAGTGAAGCGGTCACACTTGTCTCCACCCTCATCTGCCCCACTCTGGGCCCTTGAGCAAGGCCCTTAACCCACACCATCTGCTCCCCCGGGAACCCTAGATATCAGCTCTCTGCTCCACACAGAGGGCTGTGGTTGCTCGGTGGTCTGTGGTTGTGTCAGGAAGGGCATCCGGCGTAAAAACAACTGCCAAATCTTCGTGCGACTAGATCGCTGTGGTGACCCCTAACGCAGGGAAAAAGCCGAAAGAAGAAGAAAAAAAATTGAAGTAAATTTAGCTTAATTGACTTGAATTAAACTTGGATACAGCTTGGAAGTGCACTTTAAAACTTGATCTGTAACTTTAATTTGATCTGTACTGTTGATGTGGTCTTTCAATCAATCAATCAATCACCTTTATTTTACCAGGTAGAGCCCGTTGAGATCGAGATCTCTTTTACAAGGGTGACCTGGTCAAGTGGTCAGCAGCACACGTCACATTTGAATTGAAGTTATAATAATAATAATAATAATAATAAACTTTATTTGTATAGCACCTTCCTACAATGCCTTGCATTGACCAAGGTGCTTAACAGGACAGAAAATATAAAAACCGGTACAATAAATCACTGAAAATAGAATAAAAGCAACAGAAAAAGGAGGCAATGGAAATAAAAATGCTACATACTAAAATACCAAAGTAATAAAAGTTACACACTGAAAGCTTTTTTGAACATCATGAATGATTCTGCAGTGTTAATTGAATTAACACTGCAGAAATTATTTAAAAATAAAATAAAAATAAAATACAGGTTGAATTAATGAAAATAATTTATTTAAAGCTGTTATGCTGATGAAGACAGACATCTAGTGGTCAAATGGAGCAACACAGCATGGCAAGGTTTGGTTCCGTGCTTTGCTTTCGTCATGTGACCATAATGCATTGCAGCGCTTCAGTTTTCCAGTAAACAGTTAAAATAACTTTATCGATGCATTTTTAATGAAAAATCTACAATAAACAAAAGAAAAAGACAAAGAAGCAGCCGAAATAGCAATCCTCAACACATTAAACAGCTTTTAAATTTTTGGACCATGAGCGAAAGGTGTATTGTAGGAGATGACATCCAGAGCGAGTCACGGTTAAGAGGTAGGATAAAGGTGTACAACAGTTCATGCACCACTAGTTGGCAGTGTAGTGCAAATATTGTATAACTTGCTGGCTAACAATTGTTGAATTTAAATAGCGGTTTAGAATTAGCTTCCCCTAATTTTCATAAGACATTAGTGCTTTTGAAATTGCGGACCTAAATAAATTAAAAAGTGCTTTAAAAATAGCGGATCTAATTTTTGGATTAGCGTTGCCCAGCACTGCAAATAGACATTAGATAAATGGCTTTCAATTATTGAAAACTTACCTGAGCAAGCCTGCTTGAGTCACTGATCGCACGGCTAATTTTCCAGACAATTTTTTTTAAAATAAATAAACGGCCGGAAACACGCTATCGGCAGATCGAGCCCACATTGGACGTGTCCAGGGCGTAGAAAAATGCACATAGCATCTACCCATAGTTTTGTAACGTCATGGAATAACTGCGCATGCGCCACTTATAATAAGAGTCTATGGATAAGATCATAGCGCCCCCAAAAAAGGAAATACGTCACCACTCAGAAAACATTTTTGAAACAAACAATATAACTCATCATTACTCATAAAACATTTATCTACACAACTAAAAACATATATGCATATATTTCGTAATATTTTTATTTTATTATTTCATTTTTATTAATTTTTTAAAAAGTCTTCAATGTAACATGGTCCAGAATTTCTAGTGGGGAGGCGCCCTAGCACCCCCTAATGGCCGGCTGCCCCTGCATTACTACATGTTTTACAGGAATGTCAAAAATATGAACAAGAATATAAATATATGAAGTGAGAATTTGAAAAGATAAAATAAAAGTTTAACATAATAGATGCACTACAACATAAATAGAGAGCAAACATATCCAAATTATAATTAGATATTTTAAGAAAACAAAGTTGATTAATAGAATTTGAAATACATATAGTTTAATCATGCATACACATAGAATTATTCCAGGAAGAACCACACTCCATACAGTGATGGCGGTAATGCACACCTAAAGTTTATTGCCAACCACTAGCCTGGCCCTCGCCTTCCTGCACAGCTCCGCTCAATTCTCATTTCCCTTCACTGCACAGTCTGGGACTTGTCCCATAGACAAGGATATCTCCGGTAGGTTTTGACCGGACCAATCAGAGAGCAGAAGGCGGAGTTTTGAACGACGTCGACTGACGTCGTCATTCAAAATGGCTGCCGCCACGAAGGAATTTTCAATAAAACAAGGTAAAAAACTATTATTTCTCTGCTGAGAAAAAATATATTTCATAGCTGACGTTATATCAGAAGTGTTCCTGAGCAATCAGAGAGCAGAAGGCGGAGTTTTGAACGATGTCGACTGACGTCGTCATTCAAAATGGCTGCCGCCACGAACGAATTTTCATCAAAACAAGGTAAAAAACTATTATTTCTCTGCTGAGAAAAAATATATTTCATAGCTGACGTTATATCAGAAGTGTTCCTGAGCTTAACAGTTCCTAAATCAATTCACGAAATGGTCAAATCTGCTGGATATTAAATAGTTTCGGTTTGATATTTTCCAAACAGCCTCGGGTGCGCTACGAAAATAAATGATAAAAAATCGAATTTTATCTCAAATGTTTCATCTAGGCCAACAGTCAGTAAATTAAAGACATATAATTACACACTGGTGGCAGAAAAAATATCCACCGAGTGGTTTCTGAGCAATTTATCTGATAGCCTGGACCTCGCCAGGCTAAACTAACAAAACTCTGCCTCCTGTTCTCTGATTGGTCCATTCAAAAATCTCCAGGAGAAATCGTTGTCCATGGCAGAGATGCCAGACCCTAGTCCAAAGCGAAGTGAAGGACAAGGGTCTGGTTTAAACCAGGCTAGCCAACCACCATTAAACCCCATAAAGAAGAAGAAGAGCTCCCTTCCCTGCTGGAGAATTGCATTTGTGCTCTCTGCCTCCTTGTGTTTATCTTGACTAAAAACAACAACTTCCCTCATGCTCTTCTTGTATTCTCCCAGAACCTGTCTCCTGAGCCTCCAGCCCTGGATCCCTCGTCGCCTTCTTTGAATCCTTCTCATGAGTCACCTTCAGCTGCTCCACTGCCATCCAACCACTTGCCATCTACCTTTGCTCTCCAACCCTGGACCAAATCTTCTTGGAATCCTCTGCTGTCCTCTCAGTGTTACAACTCACCTACCTACCTGCAAGAAATAAACATCCTGTACTTACCTGCCATTACCTCACCTCAGTCACTGTCAATTTAATTCTAGAAGACATAAAAACAACTAAAGTTGACCAAAGTGTTTTACAATTAAGTCAAATTATAGTGATCACTGGCTTCCTTTGTAGGCTACTGGATTTTTTTTAAACAAGCCGTGTTACAGGCATTTTCAGAAAAAAGTTACTGTACGTACTGTATTTGTGTATATTACTGGTACACATTAATTTACAAGTTTTAAGAAAACCGTTGTGTAAATGTCTCATGTTAAACTTTGGACACCAACAGCTTATAGACAAGCATGGCCTATATACAGTATGTACAGAATTTTTTATTTAGTGTGCACGTCATTGTTACACTCCGCAGAGACAAAACAAATTTAATGGACGCCAAACACAAAAGAAGGTTTAAATAAAAGCTTTATTTAACTAAAATAAATGTCTCCAAGCAGCTGGCGAGGTCTTCTCCTGCAGCTCCCTCTGGACTGGAGCCCACCTTCACCTTCTTCTGGTGCCCCACGTCACACACACACAAAAACAAAGTAAAAACTGAAATGTGGACCGGTGAGTCTGGCTAAAATGAAAATAATGTTGTCCAGGCAAGGCAAACCCAATACAGGGCCGTCGAAGCCTTCCTGAACTGCGATCTACCTGTCCAAAATTCCCTCTAAATAAACAAAAGACGAAAACTGGACGACCAAATTCACCTGCTCATGAAAAGTTCTAAAAATCATGATGTAGAACGGAATCCCCACAGAAGATCAACATCATCAGGTCAGGACTCTGCGGTCTACACTCATCTCCAGGCCAGTAGTCACTCTTTCAGGGATGAAGATGTTTTACATCCTTGATAGAGAGGAACGATGGTTTGAGAGAGGAGTAAAGGTGGCCATCTTTGTGAAAAGAAACCGCATAAAACAGAGGTGGCGGCCTCCGGGTTCAACTGTCCCCCTTTTACAATGTTGTTTTTATTTATTTACTTGGATTGGAGGGGGCCGAGTGCAGATCTGTGAGCTTGCGTCTCGAGCCACAGGCTAAGCTGGCTAGCCGACCTCGAAGCCGCCGCGACCAGAGAGGACTGATTGAACGTTGCACGGACTGAAAAGCCGTCGACGGGTATCGTGTACAGACCTCGGAGCTGTTGCGACCGAAGGAGACTGAGCGCCGTGCAAGTACCGGTGTACCGCTGTCGGGAGCTACGAGCTGGGCTAGCATCGGAGCTACGCGTTGTGCTAACTGAGCTAGCATCCGAACTATAGCACGCGCGTGAACTGGAGGATCGCCGCCTGGAGCTTTGAGCTGGGCCGAGCGCCGTGAGCGAACCGGAGGATCGCCGCCTGGAGCTTCGAGCTGGGCAGAGTGCCGTGAGCAAATCGGAGGACTGCCGCCTGGAGCTTCGAGCTGGGCCAGGCATCGTGCGCGAGCCGGAGGACCGCCGCCTGGAGCTGAGCTGGCATCAGAGCTGCGCCTGGAGCTACGTGTTGTGCTAACTGGGCTAACATCAGAGTTACTGCGACCGTAGGAGGCCAAGCGCCGTGCTGAACTGGAGGACCGCCGTCTAAGCCGGGCTAGTGAGCAAACCTCTTCGGTTAACAGATCTGATTGCTGCAGGCTGCTGAGACCGTGAGTTCTGATCTGATAACTGCTGATCTGGGTGCTGCACTGCTGGGCCACAGCCACCATCATTAGGCCTGTGAGCCTCGTGGAAGGGCCACATGGTTCAGCAAACAAACCAGAGACATGCTACCACTAGACTACTAACTCTGTAAGTATGACGAGAGGAGGTGGAAAAAAAGCACCAGAGTCGAAGGGAAACCACTCAGCAGAAATGCAAGACTTTAAAGATTCACTAAACTTTATGGGTAACCAAATAGCAAAATTATCAGAAAAACTGGATTCCCAGGCCGGTCTGGTTAATGAAACAAGACAACTGAAAGAACTAGTAATTAGCAAAGACAATAAAATTGCTGAACTGGAACAAGAAATAGATGACTTGGAACAATACACAAAGCAAGACAACTTGGTGATCTCAGGACTTGATGTTAATAAGTGTCGGACAAATTAAAGAGCTCCTACTAACAATGGCCCTCATGCACGAAAATGTTCGTATTCTTATCCTAAATTTCTCCTACTTTTGTTCGTACGAAGTGTTCGTACGAACATGCCACGTCAGATCCAACAAAGTCTTCTATCCACAGGAAACGTGTGTATATGAGCTGTGTAAATAATGATGAATCCCACCTGTTCTATTCACCTGCTCGTGCACGCGGAAGGTTATTTACATAATTCCCACCCCTCAAAACACCATATAAGGCCACGTTTCCTGCCTTCTGACAGCAGGAAGTGTCCATTCATTCAAACACATGAAGTAAAAGGAGGAACTTCACGCGTTCGGAGTTCTGCTCTCAGTGGCGCGGCTACCCCCCCCCCCGCAAGTGTCGGATGGTCAAATATCTTTAATTTTACTGTGTTACATTATAGTTTCACTTATTCAGAAGAGTGGCACCGCTACCCCCCACCCCCCCGCAAGTGTCGGATGTGGTTTTGAACAGAAGCATTAAAATGTCTCGAAACTACAGTTAACTTCATATTAATATTGTAGTGCATATCTTTTGTCTCCCGTGGGTCGTCCAGTATCAGAAATCAAGAATAAATGGTTTGATCTGAAAATGGCTTCAAACATCGCCGCAGCACAGACAGGAGTGGTCAAGGAATAGTCTGAGATGGATGGTCAATAAATGCCACGCTGCGCAAGACGCGTGCCAACATGTTTTGCAGCACAAAGCCCCGCATCCTTTCTGTGCGATGTTGGAAACAAAAACCCCTGTTCCTGGACTCAGAGTGCACGTGTGTCGCAGAAAGTGGTCCAGACTGGTGGGTCTGCTGGTCTCACTGGTCTAGACGCCTGCCCCCCCCCCACCGCGCTTCTCCTCCATAGCAGCTCGGTTCTTCAGTGCGCGCGGCTCACGGCTCCATCGCCTGCACAACGCGGCGCACGGAGCTGAGGGCAGGTGATGGAGGCGGAGGAGGGGGGAAGAGGAGGTGGGGGTGGCACACACGCGCAGGTTCCACTCGGCTCGGAACAGATCGGTACTTTGGGCACTTCTTTTTTATGTGTGGCTGACTGAGAGGGGGATGGACGCACGGTGGAGCAGCGCATGAGGACGTGTTGGGTCAGCAGCTTTTCTCATGCGCGCTCCTCCTGGTCATCGCGCAACCACATTCTGCAGGTTATATTTCGAATCAGATATAAAAATCTATTGCTCCGATGGTGTTTGCACAGCAGTCCAGCAATAGCATGAAAATCAGTCTTAATTCGTACTTGTTCTGTGGCGGTGTATGGGGATTTTATGTACCTGGGTGTTAATTTGAGGAGCGGCTTTGATGACCAAGGGGAGCGCACGACTCATGAAGCCTGCGCGACACACCAGACAAATTAAACTTAAAATTATAATTCTAGTTCAAACAGAATAACCTATTGTCAAAAACAATTGTGGTGCGTGACTTTTTTAAACTCAAAATATTTTCTAAATAACGAAATATGTAGTTATTAGTGGAGAAATCCCGTCTGGATGACAGCAGACTGACGCTCCTAAAATATACGACAGGTCCGGACCACTCGTAAATTTTGTTCGTATCTGAAAAAAATCTTAGGATACGAAAACATTGTTGGATGCCACAAATGATCCTAAATCACTCGTACGAACAGTATAAGAACAAATCTGTGCGTACGAACGGTTCGTGCATGAGGGCCAATGACCCAAATGAGAATGCACCTCAGGAAGAACTAGAGACTCTGGAGGAGCATGTAGTTACTTTTTTACAGGAAATGAACATTAACATAGACCATTGGGACATTTCGTTCTGTCACACCCTGCCCAGTAAATCACCAAGATTCAAACCGTCAGTAGTCGTCAAGTTCATTAGCAGGAAGGCAAAAAACTATGTTATGCAAAAAAAAAATCTGCATGGATCAAACATTTACATAAATGAACATCTAACCAAAAAAAATTGAAAAATTGCACATGAAGCAAGGTTGTTAAAAAAACAGAACAAAATAGCATCAACATGGACAAGAAATGGATACATCTTTATCAAAACAAAGGAAGGGTCTCAGCCTAAAATGATAAAAGAGCTGAAGGATCTGGATGAACTCAGGAGATGAAAAATTACAAATCAATGAAACAACTCACACTCAAAATGGATAAAATATACAGTGAAATGAACAAATACATTAGAACATGACAACATACGAAGACTCAGAACCTAAAATATATCCATCCATCCATCCATCCATCCATCTTCTTCCGCTTATCCGGGGTCGGGTCGCGGGGGTAGCAGCCTAAGTAGGGAGGCCCAGACTTCCCTCTCCCCAGCCACTTGGAGCAGCTCCTCCGGGGGAATCCCAAGGCGTTCCCAGGCCAGCCGAGAAACATAGTCCCTCCAGCGCATCCTGGGTCTTCCTCTGGGTCTCCTCCCGGTGGGACATGCCCGGAACACCTCACCAGGGAGGCGTCCAGGAGGCATCCTAACCAGATGCCCGAGCCACCTCAACTGGCTCCTCTCGATGTGGAGAAGCAGCGGCTCTACTCCGAGTCCCTCCCGGATGACTGAGCTTCTCACCCTATCTCTAAGGGAGAGTCCAGCCACCCTGCGGAGAAAACTCATTTCAGCCGCTTGTATCCGAGATCTTGTTCTTTCGGTCATAACCCAAAGCTCATGACCATAGATGAGGGTGGGAACTGACAGCCTGATTTACCGATCGATCTACCTAAAATATATAATGTTGAAAATGTGATTGATGCAATTTTTTTCCTGTAATAAAAGATAGCGAATATTATAATGAAGAGCAGTTTAATGACATCAATATATCAAATGGAGTTCTCTCCATTATTCACTTTAATAGCAGAAGTATAAATGCAAACATATCCAAAATAACAGATTACTTAAAACAGTTAAATAGAACTTTTACGATAATAGCGCTGTCAGAGACATGGCTTAATGATGATAACACAAGTAATATTCACATCGAGGGGTATGAATTATATCATATGAACAGAAATAATAAAAGAGGTGGTGGAGTCGCTCTATTTGTCAATAATGAAATAAAATATAAATTAAATAGTGAAATGTCAATAAGAGTTGATAATATTATAGAAATGTTAACAATAGAAATAATAAACAAAAACGATAAAAACAATAATAAGTTGTGAATATAGATCACCAGGAGATTATCATAATTAATAAAAATATGAAATTTAATTTTTTTTGTTTTTGTTTAAATGTTCTTAATTTCACGTGTACTGCACTTTGTTGCAGCTGAGGTTGTTTTAAATGGCTTTATAAATAGGTAAAGTATCATTATTATTTTTTTATATATAATTTCATGCTTTTTTGAACAACTTCCTGTGGGAACCAGGAACCGGAAATACCGCCTCCGCCATTTTACATTCATTAGTTCCAGAGTCTCGGCACTCAGCAGCCCGTTCTGAGGACTGTTTACTCCCATAAGAGGATGCCTCATATGGATAAATTAACTGGAAACACTCCCTGAACTCTGTGAATGTCTCAGGACTGGAGCAGCAACCTCGATCGCTCCGCCGATCGCTCCCACTGCGCCGCGCGAGACCAGCAGCTCATGGTATGAGCTAAGCGGCTAACATGCTAAAGCGGACCCCACCAGAGCTGCAGATTTGACAGCCGGCTTTGTGCGATGAGAGGTTCCTGGAGCTCGCCTCGATGTCGGACTGGAAGCAGAAGATATCGGGGGACACCCAGCTAACTTGGAATAACAAAGCCGACAGCCTTTTTGAAGCTGCAGCTAAACTGGACTGCCCGTAACTGCGGACTCGGAGGGGCTAATGCTAACAGGTGCTGCTAATGGCGGCGCTAGCAGACGGCTTTTGGTAAGTTATTAAAACTTATTAAAACTTTTTTCTGGCTCCAAATGTATGAAGATAGCATACTAACAGTCCTTCCTGTAAAGGGTTTGGACTGCATGGTGCTACAGGAAGCCTGGGAGCTCGGACGTAACACAGCGGAGGGAGGCAAACAGCTCAGCTCAAAGTAAGAAATTAATTTTTTATATTTTTTATTAATACTGTATTTTAAAGTATTTTAAAGTGTTAGGATAGTTGAAATGCTTGGTAACTGTTCATTACCGCACATGTACGTGCTCGTGTGGTATATTTAAAAAAAAAAGGTAGTCCCGAATTACGAATTTTCGGTTTACGAGCAACTCATAAGTACGGAACTCGCTCGTAAGTCGGGGACCACCTGTATTTCCAGATAATATGAAAGTAGCTAAGGTAGTTCCTCTTTTTAAAAATGGTGATAAATGTGTGTTCAACAATTATAGACCTATATCCTTGTTACCACAGTTTTCAAAAATTCTTGAAAAACTATTTGTAAACAGACTAGATCAATTTATAGATAAACAAAATATTCTAAGCAACAGTCAGTATGGGTTTAGAGCAAAAAACTCTACATCAATGGCTCTCATGGAATTAATGGAACAAATAACTACTGCTGTCGATCAAAAACAATATTGTATCAGTATTTTTGTTGATTTAAAAAAAGCATTCGATACTATTGATCACACCATTCTCCTTGAAAAACTGAACAAATATGGTATTAGAGGACCAGCATTACAGTGGGTATCTAGCTACTTGAAAGATAGGAAACAATTTGTACAAATAAATGATGTAAGATCTGACCTCTGTAATATCACATGTGGAGTTCCCCAAGGCTCTGTACTTGGACCAAAGCTATTTATTTTATATGTGAATGACTTGGTAAATGTGTCAGGACTCCTTAAATGTGTACTTTTTGCTGATGATACCACATTTTTCTGTTTAGGTGAAGATATAGAACAAATGTTGGAATTGATAAAGACAGAATTTGTCAAGATACAAACTTGGTTTAAAATAAATAAATTATCATTAAATCTAGAAAAAACTAATTACATGATATTCAGTAATAAAAAGAAAACTGTTGATGTTCCACTCAAAATTGAGGGTGTTGAGATTTGTAGAGTGAGTGAGGTGAAGTTTTTGGGTGTTATCATTGATGACAAACTGACATGGAAACAACACATAAATTCTGTAAGAATAAAAATAGCTAAATCGATTGCAGTACTGTACAAAGTCAGAGACCTATTGAATGATAAAGCTCTGTATTTGTTGTATAACACAATCATTGTTCCACACTTAATCTATTGTATTGATGTTTGGGGGAATGCGTGTAAAACAATCACAAAGCCTATTTTTGTATTACAGAAAAGAGCTGTAAGAATTATCACTAGAAAACATTACCGTCATCCATCAAGTACATTATTTTATCAACTGAAGTTATTGAAGTTCCATGATTTGGTAGACTATAATATTTTATCAGTTATGTATAGGGCTCAAAATAATGCATTACCTTTAAATATCCAAATGCATTTTGTTAAAAGACAAAGTTGTTATAATCTTAAGGGGACAGAGATGTTTGTAAAACCACAATTCAGAACTAGTTTGAAGGGACGTTCTACCTCAATCCAGGGAATTAGATTATGGAATGGCTTGGAGAATGTAGTTAAAAATGCCAAGTCAATGTTTACATTTAAGAAAATGATCAAAACGAATGTGTTAAAAAATATATATGAAATAGCGTAATGTGTATTGTATTAGTTAGAAAATTAGAAAGAGTTAGTCATTTTGTACTGTTGGTTGAAGATTATTATTGTTTAATCTGATTGTTGGAAAAAAGGGGCAGATATAATAAGATTTATTCTTCTTTCTGCTACCTTTCATTTTTTTATTTTGTACATTATCATTTACGGGATTGTCTTGTATTGTTTCTTTTGTAAAAAAAAAATGAACAAATTTAATAAACATAAACATAAACAATAGCTGTCCCTTCAGGGACAGTTACACAAAACGCTGCTCTCAGGTTCCACGAGCCACAGCGGCTCAAATCCTCATCTCTAGACTGGACTAGAGATCCATCGAGCACCTCAGGTGCTCCAACATACACACACTACCCTAATGAAATAACTAGAGTCCTCATGAGCACGTACCTGCTCAATCACAACTCCCCACAGGAGCTTAATCCACAACGGCCAGGGTGGATGGAGAACACTCCTGAACGCACACAAAACATAAGTTGCTGCTTACTTCACAAAACTTCATCTAACCTTAGCTTGCTTCTACAAACCTCTGCGCTCTGTAGACCTCAGCCTAATGCTTTCATAGGCAGGAGACAACACTGACTAAATCAAGCTTGATTAAAACAGGCTGGGTAAAAAAAGGTGTGTTCATCTCAGAACTAGCAGACTGCATCCAACACTAACAACAAAATAATGAAGCTCAAATAACTGCACCCCCAGGGTTCATAACACCCCACCGCCAGTTTTTGGATGGGGCGATGTAGAGATGTCACAAAACATAGCACATCCCCCCATACAAAAAGACAAAAAACTTAAAAGGCGCAACAGCGCATCAGCCACAGCGTTATCTTTACCCCTAATGTGTTGGATAGAGATATTAAAAGCGTGTAGCCGTAAGGACCAATTCATCAGACGGTGATTTTTATTGCGCATTCTATCTAAAAACGTCAGAGGGTTGTGATCAGTGTAAACAACGACTGGGTCAGATGAACAACCATCATACACCTCAAAGTGTTCCAACAATAAAATCAAAGCTAAGGCTTCTTTTTCAATAGTTGAATACCATTTCTGATATTTATTCAAATTTTTAGAGAAGTAGGAGACTAGGTGATCCACCCCATCAGCACTCTCTTGAAGGAGGACAGCTCCCACGCCTGTGTCACAAGCATCCACAGCTACTTTGAATGGGACATCAAAGCGTGGCACGGATAACACAGGAGCGGTTGTCAATAGCAACTTTGTTTGTTCAAATGCTGTTTGGCAATGCTCAGACCAGTTAAAAGCCACTTTAGGGCTAAGAAGGTCTGTTAAGGGAGCCGCTACAGAAGAGAAGTTCTTGCAAAACCCTCTGTAACATCCCACCATTGCTAGATGTCGTCGTAACTCAGTACAAGTTGAAAGGACCGGAACAGATAATATAGCTTCCACTTTCACCTCCACCGGGCTTACTTGACCTCCTCCAACTCTTTTGCCCAAATATGTCACTGTTGCGTGACCAAATTGACATTTAGACAGGTTAATGGTTGGAATTGCTTCTTTCAGACGAGCAAAAATAACCTGTAAATGTTTTAAGTGGTCATCCCATGTATCAGAGAACACGACTACGTTATCTAGGTAAGCTTCACAAAAATCTAGCCCTGGCAAAACAATGTTCATCAGCCTCTGAAAAGTGGCAGGAGCGTTGTGCATGCCAAATGCCATCACCGTGTACTGTAAAAAATAGTCAGGTGTGACAAATGCAGAGATCTCCTGACCACGCTCTGTTAAAGGAACTTGCCAGTATCCTTTTAATGTCAAGTGTCGTCACGAATTGTGCAGCGCCTACATGGTCTACACGATCCTCCATTCTGGGTAACAATCTGGCTTTGTCACCGCGTTGACCTTCCTGAAATCTGTGCAAAACCTATCACCATGTTTAATAGCTACCAAACATGGCTAGCCTCACACACTATTGCGCAGTACAGCCAATCCGTTATCTGGCATATACCGCACTTGTTCCTTTAAACGTTGTTGTTTATTTGGGTTTACTCTGTATGGGTGTTGTTTAATCCGCTGAGTTTCACCCACATCAATATCATGTTTGATTACTCCTGTTTGAGGAGGAATATCAGTAAATAAACTGTTATTTGAAGCAATCAACTGTTTCAAATCCTCTCTCTTAGGGTTATTTTATGATTATCAAGATGAGTAAACAACAAGTCTGAATTCTTTAAATATTGTGAGTTTGAGAGCTTTCCTTCCATGTCTGCAGGAGGGCAACTGTTCACCTCACTTTCAGCACCGGAGAGCTCCTGCCTGTCTTCTGCAGACTCAGCTACTCTGAAAACACACACAGTTTCAACTTTTGTGTCAGCTTGTTCAAGGTAAGGCTTTATCATGTTAACGTCACATAATCAGGAACCACGTTTTCTGTCTGGCGTAGAAATTATGTAATCACGATCAGACAACTTTTTTTAACAACATATGGCCCACTGTAACGAGCTTGTAGGCTAGTACCAGGAATTGGGAGTAATGTTAATACTTTATCCCCTGGTTTAAACGTTCTCTCCACAGCTTTTCTGTCAAACAGAGACTTCATTTTTGCCTGTGCAGTTTGCATATTACTCTGAGCTATTTCACAAGCCCGTTTTAACTTAAAACGAAACTCACTGACATCACCCAACAGGTTTTGTCAGTGTTTTCACATAACCATTTCTCTTTTAGCAGCCTTCAAAGGACCACGAACGTTGTGAGCAAACACCAACTCAGCTGGACTAAAACCTAAAGATTCTTGAACAACTTCACATATAGCAAACATCTGCCACACTCATCCTAGTCCTTCTCAAACGCCAGGCAGTAGGTACGTAACATTGTCTTCAGGGTTTGATGGAAGTGCACAAGGGCACCTTGACTCTCAGGGTGATGATATCATTATTGATTTTACTTGATTTTATCACTTGTTTTATTTTATTTATTTTTTAAGCAAGCCTAATCTGCATCCACATGATTTTATCTTTGATCTTAGTCAATATTATTATTGATTTTATTTTATCAGAGTCAGAGAGAGAGTCAGAGAGTCTTTATTGTCATTTGCACCGCATGTGGTACATGTGATGAAAACGAGATTATGTACACGAGGTCCCAGTTACATCCAACAACAGATGAAAGATAAAAACAGTAATAACATCTAGAACTAACTAAGAAAAACATCAACTAGTAATACACTAAGCCTAATATAGTGGGAATAAACAGCAGCACGAACATGAGTTTGTATGAGCAGATGGTCACAGATGAACACAGATGAACACAGCAACAAGAAAACAGATCAGCATCAGTATGATGTGATATTTTGCAGTGTTTATTTTTTGTTTTATTTTTATTTATTCATGAGTCTAACAGCCTCAGGGTA
>JBBPBX010007328.1:33976-49275 GCA_038048925.1 Garcialebias charrua | reverse complement strand
CGTGCAAAAATCTGGGCTTGAGCTGTTGTCTGGACAGCAAAAGTTTCACCTCCTCTAGTTCATTTACATCCGCTTCTTATTTCACTGGAACCTGCTCTGTTTCATTGTTCAACAAAAAGCTGTCGCTCTGATCAAAATCTTCCTCTTCCTCTTTCTCCTGTTTAGGTTTATAAGATGCCTGCATTACAGGACGCGACACAAACACGTCAGGGAATGTGTGAGCCAGCTCATCTGGCTGTGCACCAAGCACCGGGACAGGTGTCACCTCAGGAGTGACCAGTGTTGGGAATGTTACTTTAAAAAAGTAATTAATTATAGTTACTAGTTACTTCTCCCAAAAAGTAACTGAGTTAGTAACTGAATTACTCACCTATAAAAGTAATTAGTTACCAGGGAAAGTAACTATTGTTTGTTTGGTTGGTTTAAGTTTAGATATACAGTATCTACGAATTTAAAGTAGAAATGCTTACAGCACCTCAACAGAACATGACTGGTTGACATACTATACTTCAAGTTTTTTCTTCATTACAAAATACAGTTTAACAAAATAATATAACAATTGTGTTTTCAGCTCTATGTACACACTGTACTGTTCAAGTGTTTTCTTAGAAATAAAAGTAAACAGTTAAAATAAGTGCTTTGTAGTGTAAAATAAAATCAAACCTTCACACAACTGGTTCTTCAAGTATGTTCTTAAAAACAAAAGAACCATTTTAACAATATGGAGTACTTTTAAAACAGTACTGAAAATCTGAATTACCTGTGAGTTGTGAGATGCTTCATCATCAAATCAGATTACGACGGACGTAGACAAACACTTCACTCCTGGACATAATGTACACTTCACATGCATGTTCTTGCCTTTTACCTCAAGGAGAGTAAAGTCGTTTCTATATTTCCAATTTGAAAACGCCAACTTTCCCTCCAGACTCGCCATTGCTGCAGGACTTCTGCTAACTTTTCAGATTTGAACCTCCCTGCAGCGCTGCGCATGTGAACTGAACAACAGAACCTCTGATTGGCTGACCTCTGCCTGACACTCTATCTTAGCCAATCAGCATCATCCTTATTGTTTCACCCCTCCCTCCCCTCTGCTCCGTCCTCCCTCAAAGGGGAAAAAAGTAACAAGCAGCTTTACGAGAGCCAGAGCGGAAGACAAAAGTAACGTACCCCCATTTAGTGTTTGTAACGGTAATGGCGTTGTAACAATAGACATAGTAACTACTTAGATTACCCGTTAATGAAAAAAATAACGCCGTTTGTAACGCAGTTTATTTGTAATTCCGTTATTCCCATCACTGGGAGTGACTAGCACAAGTACCTATTTATCCACCTCAGAAGGGGATGGAGAACCTGCTAGACTTTTAGGAAATGTTGTGGCAGGCACAATCCCAATCTATACTAATGCAGAGACCAATTCTCCTTCTACCGTTTCTCTTCTAGTGCGTTTATCAACAGCAAACTTGAAATGGTCAGCCACACACAACAACTGTTTCTTCGTGCAGTTAGTTAAGACCTCTACTGTGGGTTGTTCCACAAAACTGTCCAAATCAAACTCCATGTTTGCAGACACAAAACAACTTGTAACCTGTTCACCACCACAAATATCTTACACACAGACCATTGTAAACAACAGTACAAAAACGCCCTAGCCGCACCTGAACGTAGCACAATCCAAAAACGTGCAGCTAGTGCTCAACACAATCAGCACAAAAAGCTGATCCAACTATGATTAATCTCTAATGTGAAGAACACTACTACCAGAACTTAATCCTTCGACGAGCCTCCAATAAATACGTTACGCTCCGCAGAGACAAAACATATTTATTGGACGCCGGACACAAAGGAAGATTTAAATAAAAGCTTTATTTAACTAAAATAAACATCTCCAGGTAGCTGGCAAGGTCTTCTCCTGCAGCTTCCTCTGGACTAGAGCCCACCTTCACTTTCTTCTGGCGTCCCGCGTCACACAAAAAAAAACCTAAAAACTGAAAGGTGGACCTGTTGAGTCTGGCTAAAATGAAAATAATGTCATCTAGGCAGGGCCAACCCAATACAGGGCCGTCGAAGTCTCCCTGAATGGCGATCTACCTGTCCAAAATTCCCTCTAAAGAAACAGACGAAAACTGGACTACCAAACTCACTTGGTCATGAAAAGTTCTCAAAATAATGATGTAGGATCCCCGCTCACAATAGCTGTCCCTTCATGGACAGTTACACAAAACGCTGCTCTCAGGGTCCAGAAACACTCTCATGAGTCACAACGGCTCAAATCCTCATCTCTAGGCTGGACTAGATATCCAACGAGCATCCCAGATGCTCTAACACACACACACACACACACACTACTCTAATGAAATAACTAGAGTCCTCACGAGCACGTACCTGCTCAATCATAACTCTCCACAGGAGCTTAATCCACAATGGCCAAGGTGGGCGGAGAACACTCCTGAACACACACAAAACAAGCTGCTGCTTACTTGAAAACAGGAATTGTTTAATAATGTTTTTTTTTTGTTTTTGTTAACTTTTTAGAACAAATACACCAGATTTGTCAAATTTTAAATAAAAATAATCTTTTTTATAGATTTATTTGTTTGTAGCAAAGAGTAGATTACTTCATTCATTCATTCATTCATTCAACCTTTATTTAGTCAGGTAAATCTTTTGAACCTCAAGGGCTCATTTACGAAAGCGACCTGCTAAAACTAAAGAACAATGAACAGCAGTGGTATAATTTCCTTAAACAATAAACAATAAACAAACAAACAATAAACAATAGAAAACAAAAGAGAGAAGAAAAAAACAAAAGAAAGTTTTTTTTTTTTTTTTTTTTACAAAGTATCAAAAAACTAGCAAAACATTATAAGGTAGACATATAAAATCAAAGACAGGAACAGATCTGCATACTTCAGTTCCATATCATTAAACAACTTCTAACATCTAAAACTATGTCTCCATCACTGAGGTCCTCCTCAAGAAGACTGAGCTCACATTTCAGCTCTGCTCTTCTCATCAGATAAAAAGTTTCCATCTTTTAATCAAAGCATCAACGTTCTGCAGCTCTGATCATGTGAATCATGTTTCCTGAACCAGATGTTGATTATTGAGCTGCTGTTTTTAAAGTTACACTTCTTATAGGTTTAAATAAACTGACATTTTTGTGTTTTGTTTAAGCTCAGGTTTTCCTCCTCTGGACAGAAAGATTATCCTACATCCACAGAAAACACAAACAGTTAATCTCATTTTTCAAATCCTCCATGTGGTTGCATGAGGATGCTGAGATTTTTATCTGAATTCATGTTGAGTAACATTATCAGTCTGACAGGAACTGTTTTCTACAGCTGATCTAAACTTCTGGATGTTTCTCCATTTTAGTAAACAACTTAAATGTTAAACAAAATATTAAACAATCAAAATATTTCAACACATTTGAAATATAATAACTGAAATGTAATTAATTTATAACTTGAAAATGTAATTTCCTGTGAAAATGCAGTGTGAAGGATTTTGCTGAATTATTTTTGCTGAAAGCTGCTGAACAGGTTTCCTGATGAACTTGAACAGTTGACATTTACTGAAAGCAGGAAAAGAAAAGTGGAAATCAACAGAAAGAAAGCCGAAAAGTGTAGAAAAAGCTGAAAAGGGCATAATAGTAACAAAAATGAGCAGCATGAGCTGAATAAATCAGAGAGAAGCTAAAAAAAAGCAAGTAAAATTAAAAACCATAGACAGAAACACAAAAAGTGGAAATTACCCAACAAATTCAAAAAGAAAGACAAAACTAGCTGAAAATTTTAACTGGGAAGAAAAAAAGCTGAATTTAGCAGAAGGAAGCTGAAAAAAGCTGGACTAGAATAAAAGCTGTTATGTGCAGTAAAATGTTTTAAAGGGTTTGTAAAATGTGATGAGAGCTCCATTCATTTTCAATGAGAAAAACATGGCTGACAAAGCTCAATATTTCAACAAATTACACAAAAGCAAATATCAGAGCAGAAATGTCCTGAATGAGCTGAACGTTCTGATACATGAATTGTTGACAAAGCACGAAAATAGTGGAACGAGTTACGTGCAGAAAAACATACGGAAGAAAAAGAGCTCAACAGTGAGAATGATTTATGAACATTCAGATAGTAAATATATTTGAAATGACCTTTGACCCTTCCCAGATTGTTGAGGAGCAACAGTCATTGCTGAAGTGATGTCGTTAACACACACGTATGATCCAGAACAGAAAACTGTCATAACTCCTGTATCAAGATGATGGTTTAGTCTTTGTTAATTAAATAACATTTTGTGTAATGTTCTGATTTTAGAAAAATTTTGAAGAATGTGAGAAATAACTAAGAAGAACTTCTCCAAGTGATTTTGGCTCATGTCTGACCTCCAAAGCTGATGGTTTAGTATTTAATCTTTATTTAAACAGAAAATCAAACTTTGATTTTAAATCTCTTACAAAATCTTCAGGTAAATAAAGTCCGCAGGTCAGAAGTTTTTACTTCAGTGCAGGAGAAAACTTTTCACAGCAACACACAAAAACATGAACATTGACATCAAATCAACTATAAATCCATCAAATAATAAACATTAAACTACAATAAAAGAACAATGAACTAATAAAACTGTAAATCAGCACATTTTCAGATATTTCTTCTCTAAATGTGTTGAAATCACCACGTCGTGAACAAATGCACCTCAGATGCATCATTCAGCTGAATGTAGCAGAGAATCAAGTTTCTGTTTCCTCTCAGTGACAGGAGCTCTAATACTGACACTGATGCAGCAGAAAGTCTACATTTCAGTTTAGCTCCAACTTCAACTGTTGCTTTGATTTGATGTCAGCTGACTCTCAAATCTATAAATCATCACACAACAGCATGTGTGGAAAAGTTCACGGCACAAACAAAAAGCAGCATCAGAAACAGAAAGACACAATAAAAGAATCCACACTGAGGATTGTTTCTCTCTGATCCCAGGAACAAGGTGAAATCTGAGAACTTTCTTCCACCTGGAAGCACAACACTCTGTAATGTGCTGGTCTAGATGACATCAGGGTCTGTCATGTCTCCATGTGGAGGGAACAGCTGTTTGAAACGTGTCACTGTTTCTTCATCTGAATGTGAAGATCCTGCTCTACTCATCCCTGAAGACTGCAGTCTCCTCCTCTCCTTCAGCTCTGGAACCATCAACATGATGCTTTTTCTCTGCTCCTGACTTCTGGCTGCTGCTGGTCTGAAACAACATCAGGTTTTATAATTACTGCAAGAACATTTCTAACTGAATATATCATGCATGATACATAAAGTACCTTGAAGTAGAAGTAGAGGACAAGGATGGATCCCATGATCAAACCCAGCAGGACCACAACTAGTCTGATGATCAAAGCAGTCAAATATCCTGAAACTGAATTCAACACATCCCTCATCAGGTTGCAGCTAAATTAGTTAAATATATAAAATTAAGTTTTAATTCTAAATTAATAATTTATGATGAGTCAGTTGAATCGGACCGTTTTCCTCCTGGACTCAATGAAGTTACCTGAGATGGTGAGGCTGAGCGGCTGGCTCCTAGAGGAGAAGTTATGGGAGAAAACGTAGACGTGATAAGCACAGCTGTAGGTTCCTTGGTGGGTGTGGTCTGCAGCAGAGAACAGGAAGTGGGCGGAGTGATTGACAGCTGGCAGGGTGTAGTTCTGTGCTGAGTTGGAGGTGTTGAAGAGGAGCTGGAAGGAACCATTTTGGTACTGAGGTTTGATGGAGCACCTGATGCTGAAATCTGAGCGTATGGGAACCTCAGACCCCTGTTTTATGGCGTTGGAGACCCCGTCAGTGGAAGACAGGAAGATATGTGGATCAACCAACAAATCTGGAGGAAACAAACATTTAAAAATGGATCAATATTTATTGTAAAACAGTGAAAAGATGTCCTGAGTTCAGCAGCAACTCTGATGGTGAGCTCAGATAAGCTGCCATGGCAACTAGCATGTTTAAACCAGAGCCGTATATATAGAGAGTTCTGACACTCTTTGAAGTCGCCGACAAGCGGTCAATCGTTCCAAACAACGGCTATGGAAACCTTGTGGAGCTGCGCCCTCTGGCGGCGACGGAGCGCTACTGCAGGCAGCTTCAGACTGTAACCAGAGCCATGGAACGAATCGCCCCCTCCATGACCCACGTGACTTCCGCATTCCATTCTTACAATGGAACTCTATGGGAGTGTCGCAACTCTCACTTTATATGGCTCTGGTTTATACATGACAGCTTCCTCTGGGTGGGCCTTTAGAGTCAAAGCTAAAGCAGAGAGGGACAGAAGACTTACAGGTGGTAATTACTCCAGTTTTTAAGTTCACATTCATCTAAAGGTTCACAAGTTCTTTTTTAAGGAAACTGTTTAAACATTTGAAACGTGATGGAGGAACATTTACAAAGTTATTAAACATGTTAGAGTTCAGTTTTACCTGAGCAGATCACTTCACGGAATTGGTCAGATTGATGTGTCGGTCCAGGATAAGGCAAATATATACAATCTCTCAGTGCAGATTTTCTTTCCAAACAGCCAGACCTGATCATCCACACAAGTCTTTCTGGAGATTTCTTTAATCTTCTTGTTGACACAACAGAACCACAACCCAGCTGAGAACACACTGCAGCAGCTAATATCTTGTTCCACTGGTAATTTGTGTCATCCACTGGTCTCCAGTGTTTCTGGTAAATCACCTCCACAGTCCCAGCACAGCGACTGGCCTCTCCCACCAACCTGACATCTGAGCAGAGACAGAAAAATAATGAAGAAATGAAGAAAACCAGTGAACAGCATCAAGTCTGCAGCTCCTCGTCTACCTGAACAGGTGAGTCCAACAGCTTTTCCAGGTGAGCAGGTGTTTCTAGCTGAAGCTGAGCTTCTACAGTCCAGGAGAGCAGACTCGTTACCTTCACACTGGAACTCTCTGCTCCATGTTGGAGCCTCCACTTCTCCATAGAGCGCCCCCTGGAGGACTGGAGGAGGAGCACAGTCCAGCTCCCTGCAGACCACCTCTGCATCCTGCTGGTCAAAGTCAGCTTCACACACTGAGGACCAGGACTGGTTAAAGTTCACCTCCAGTCTGCCTGAGCACAGGTTAGTCCCATCAACCAGCCTGACTGAGTCTGGACAGAGAGGAAGAGGAGAATCAGAGACCTTCATCAGTTTATCACATCTCTGTGGAGGAAAAAGTTTATTTCAACAAAAACAGATAAAAAGTTGTTGATGTGAAATATTTGTTGGTTTATTTGTTGTGTTCTGCACCTCCTGCCCTCTGCACATAAAAACAAGCAAAGTTCAAATGGACCAAGTTGTTCAGTTTATCACTCTCGGGTTCTTTAAGACTTCTCCAGCGTCCAGGAGGTGGCCTCGTTGATCGAGTCCGGTCTGCCAGACTGGTGCAGCACTTCATAAACTTGTTGAAGGAGAGGTTGACAGCTGGGGATAAGTGTCTCCTGCAGCTGTGGTCCACAGAGGGTCACCCACCTGGATCCTGACCTCGGGGACAGCAGCGGTCCCCTGCTTTGTACCACAGGCCCAAAGGTGGACTTGTGCAGATCAGGTTCAAAAGTTCTGTACCTGACCGTGTCAAGGTGCTGAACAAGAGGACTCTGCACAACAGAGCTGTCAGTGTCTGGGACAACAAGTTCGGAGAACAGAAGCCCCAGTGGAGAACACTCTATAAACTTCCGATAAAAAAACGGACTGGTGACCTTCAATGGAGGGTCCTTCATGGCGCCATTGCAACGAACTCTTTTTTATCTATCATCAGTCCTGGAGTTTTAAACGAGTGTCCTTTTTGCAGTTTATCAGAGAATGTTTTTCACGTTTTTATAGATTGTGCACGACTAACAGTTTTTTTTAATCTCTTAATACAGATTTTTAACCTTTTTGACACACTTTTTACCCATTCAGTTTTCATTAATGGTGTATTTTACAGCAGAGCCACTAAAGACAAGTCCCAACTTTTAAATTTTTTAATCGCCGAGGCAAAGATGGCAATTTATTTGTCTCGCAGGGACAGACTGCAGGATGGACCTCACCTTGATGCTGTGTCTCTGTGGAGGTGCAACGTCAAGGCCAGGCTGGCCTTGACGTTGCACCAGGGACACTGGGGATTTAAAAACATCTTATGTACCATTTCTGATCAGAAGGAACTAAACTACAACGAACTTCTAATGTAAACAATTTATTTTAAGCTTGTCCTGATCATGTTTTTAATACTGTGTGAATAAAGTTTTGTTAAAAATCAAATCAAAAAATCTTTAAGAACAACTGGACTTGTGAAGCAGCTGCAGGACTCAGTACCTCTTCCACTGACAGCTGGCCTCCAGTAACAAACCTTCATCTTCTCTCTCTGCTACTCTGTGTCTGATACACTTACAGCTGACAGAGTTCAGGAAAACATTCAACAGAGAAGCAGAAATGCTTTTACCTGAGCAGGTGAGTTCTGTGACAAAAGAGCTGGATGTGGTTCTTCTCACACATTTTGTCAGAGAAGATCCATCACAGTCGAGAATAAAGTCCCAGACATCATGAGGGCCAATGTATTTTCGTCTGATTGAAAGAGGAGAGCCACAGTCCAGCTGTTTACACATTTCACCTGCAAAACTCAAAGTCCAAGACCAAAATTTCACTTTTCTCCATTTCCCTCTGTGTTGAAACTCCAATGAGCCGTTACACCGACTGCCTCCTCCAACCAACCTGATGGAGTCAACAGGTTCTGGAGAAAAACAGTAAAGAAAGTTCTGATCAAATTAACTGATTTTAAACAAGTAAACTATTATTTTGTCATCCAAAAAAGCTAAGTCTGGTCCTCTGGACATTCAAAAAACAAAACAAAGCAAAAAAAACTGTAGAAACGTTTCGTCTTTCTTCCGAAAGACTTCCTCAGTCTGAGAAGCTGTATTCAGCTCAGTCTTATAAATAGCACCCTCCCACAGTGGATCAACCAGTTGGCTGATGACAGCCGAAACCAGCTGCTCACATGATCAAGGAGGACCATCAGCCTGCCGATGGATCGTTAACACCCTGATGGTTGTTTGCTATTCACAGAGGGCTGTTTTGTTTTTTGAATGTCCAGAGGACCAGACTTAGCTTTTTTGGATTTTTCTACCTGGATTATTGAGCATGCATCAGGGTATTATTTTGTCACTTTGAATAAAAACATTTTGAAAAAGATAACCTACAGTTAGACTGTAAATAACTCTCCTCTTTACCTGAACAGGTGAGTCCAACAGCTTTACCAGAATAGTTTCTAACAGAACCATCACAGTCCAAAAGAGCAGCCTCGGTGCCTTCACACTGGAACTCTCTGCTCCATGTTGGAGTCTCTGTTTCTCCAAAGAGCGCCCCCTGGAGGACTGAAGGAGGACCACAGCGAAGCTCCCTGCAGACCACCTCTGCATCCTGCTGGTCAAAACCATGTTGACTCACTGAGGACCAGGACTGGTTAAAGTTCACCTCCAGTCTGCCTGAACACAGACCAGTCCCGTTCACCAGCCTGACTGAGTCTGGACAGAGAGGAAGAGGAGCAGCTGGTTAAAGACAATTCATGGTTTCTTCATCTTTTCAGCTGAAGGTCTGTGGGACACAGATTGTCTCATTTGGACCAGATTACAAAAATCCACTGATGGGTCCCTCTGCAGCTGACACCATGAAGAACAAACATCTGTTCAGTTATTTAAGATTCTTTGAAGAAAAGTTTTTCTGTTTGATTTGAAAGTAATTTGTTCTGTTTAGTTTATTTTCTGTTCCACAGAAACAAAGAAAGAAGTTCATGATACAACCTGAACAGGTGACGATGAACACAGTGTTATCCCATTCTCTCTGTAGAGTCAGCACAGGTCCACAGTCAAGATGTCTGCACAGTTCTGCTGCTGACGTCAGAGTCCAGTTACGGCTCCTGCCCTCCACATCTGTCCAGTCTTCCTGCTTCTTCTCCTGCAGTTCTCCATCACAGTGGTTTTTTCCTCCAACCAGTCTGAATTCAGACACCACTGAAGCACCAACATGAAGATGTGGAATAAAAACAAATGACACCTGATTCAGTTTCTGTGTTTTTCTCTGTATTTACCTGCTGTGTGTTCAGTCCAGAGTCCTGAGGACAATCAATCAATCAATCAATCTTTATTTATAGAGCCCTTTTCAGCAGCCAGAAGGTGCACAAAGTGCTGAACAATACAGAAATAAAACAAACAATCAAAAATAACAATAAAAAACAGCCAGTTAAAAATTAAAAACAATTAAGACCTAACAACAATTAAGACCTAACAAGAATGTCAAAGAACTACTGTACTAGGTATTAAAAGCCTGCCTGAATAAAAAGGTTTTAAGATTAGATTTAAAAGACTCCATATGAGTGATGGAGCGCAAGTCCAGAGGTAGCTTATTCCAGAGACTGGGTGCAACGACAGAAAAGGCCCGGTCACCCCAACGTTTGTAGTTGGACTTTGGGATGGACAGGAGAAATGTATTAGATGATCTCAGTGTTCTCCTATATTCACGGACAGTTACGAGATCAGTCAAATATAGTGGGGCAAGACCATTGAGTGCTTTAAAAGTGAATAACACTGACAAATGACAATGACAAATCAGAGGAAACTTGAAAAAAACATTTATTCAGTTCTGGATCACAGAAACAAGAAGAATCTGGACTCATCATCGATGTTCTTCAAGGTTAGTATTCTCAAATATGGAAACTAATGAATGATGAAAGGAAGAGAAGGCAGCAAATTATATCTGTTGATACAAATATTTTAGCTTTAAATATTGTTATATATATTTTTGGTATATTATCATTGACTCCTATTTAGGGAGTGGTGGCGCAAAGGTTAAGAAGGTGCACTTGTGATCGGAAGGTCGCCGGTTCAAGCCCCGGTACCGACAACATCAAATGCCCCTTTTCCACTTGCTCGGCCCAGAGCGGTTCAGTCTGGTCCGGTCTGGTTCAGTTCGGCTCACATGTAGGTTTGTTTCCATTCACTTACTGCAGCCCTTCTGTGGGCGGGGTGTAGAATCTCACTCGTCCTACCACGTGGTGGCGGTAGTGTTACCTCAAGCTATTTACTAGCCACCACTAAACGTTAGAAGAAGAACACCCTGCAAGACCTTGTCTCACCACCTGTTGGCGGTAATGTCCCTTGAGCTATTTAATGCTCTAATATTACTTTATAGACTTTTCAGCTTGTTTTAAACCCATGTGTTTTCCATTTTGTTTCTTTATAATAAAGATTATTCTCATATATGCACAAGGATCCTGTTAACATTGCTTAACACATCAATCGCACTGCCCTGTAATCAGTTAAACTATTTTTACAGTAAGGTACAGATTAGGAATTAATTAGGTTTGAATTGGCCCTGTAATATTAAATGTTTGTATTTCATTAAATTTAAACGGTAATATTTTGTCAGGGATAATTCAAAGTCAAATGCAAAAGGATAATTTGGTTTAAACTGTCCGTTAAACATTAAAAGCATGTTTCTTTAAACGTAAAAACAAATGCAAATGGATAATTTGGTTTAAACTGTCCGTTAAACATTAAAAGCATGTTTCTTTAAACGTAAAAACAAAGTATTAATAATTAAATGTTTGTTGATCAGGAAACTCGTTTAGGCATCCAAGAACAGCTTCATCGGTGTTGATGGCGACGTCTGTGCATCCTTGGAAAAGCTGCTGCACCACGACCCGACATCAGGAAGGATGGATGGATGGATGGGTTGATGTTGACGTATTTGACGTCTGTGCATCCTTGGAAAAGCTGCTGCACTACCCATGACACGACATCAGGAAGGATGGATGGATGGATGGATGGATGGCTGTTCAAATCTAATAATCTTTTTTCTTATGATTCTTTAAAGGTCAAATGCAAATGGAAAATATTCTTAACTTCCAGTATGTTTTTAAACAAACACTATACTGTACACACTTAACATTGTAAAATATGTTTAGGAAATTATTGTTCAATGAGACCACTTAAGAAAAAAAAGTTTATTATGAAAACTAAGAAGTGAAAAAAGCACAAAAATAAATACTGCATACACCTAAATGATTTTTTTCTTGTTGTCTCATGTGCTTCCTCCAGAAGACAAAAGTTGATAAATTCTGGTGTTGACTTCTTCGTCTTAACTGTAAAAAAAGAAAAACATGGTTACCGGTAATTCAGTCTAGAAACAGTTTTATATGTAGATATATTTTATAAGATATATATACATATATCAAATATATCAGAAACCACAAAGCAGATATTTTTCAAACCAACACAGTGTAATCACTACATGTTTATATACACACTGTAAGCTGTTGAAGTTATTTGAATTAAAATTCGATTTTTTATAGACATAAGTGTGTCGACCTGGCTTGTTTTTTTTCTACTAGTATTTAACACATTATATCTTATATCTCAGAAACCACAAAACAGATATTTTTCAAACCAACAGAGTGTAATCACTACATGTTTATGTGCATACTGTAAGCTGTTGGAGTTATTTGAATTAAAATTCGATTTTTTAATAATTTATTTTCGTAGCACATGTAACAGGTTTGGAATTAGTCAAAACAAATCAATTTAAATCCAGCAGATTTGACCACAACGTGACATTAAGGACTTGTTAACCTGAGGAACCCTCGTGGTATAAAGCCAGCTATGAAATATATGTTTTAAGCTTTTATTTAGCTACATTTAAAAGAAAGAACGCCGATCGACCCCACCCGCGCGTGCATGTGATGTGCACGTGTCGACCTACTTTGTTAAATCCAGCTGATTTGACCACAACGTGAAATTATTAAGGAACTGTTAAGCTCAAGCACCCTCTTGATATAACGTCAGATATGAAATATATTTTTTAAAGCGTTTATTTAGCTACATTATAGAAATAAAGACGGCTCACGTGCGCGCGCGGGCGCGCGCGTGCACGTGGCGAAACTACTTTTTTAAATCCTGCCGTTTTGACAACAACGTGAAATTATTAAGGAATAGTTCGGCTTAAGACACATGTTTGCTGTAATTTTAAATACAAATAATTGTTTTTACCGTGTTAATCTTGTAAAGTCCTTCGGTGTTTGTTCCCTCGCGGCAGCCACTTCCTCAAACTCAGTCCAGCCTCCTCCCCACGGTACGGGGCCAGCCGGCCTGGGACCTGCTCTGAGATGAGTCCGGAATCTTGGCGCGGCGCCGCGCATCTGTGAGGTGGAAATGCTCTCCAACGCGCGCTTGGCACGCAAATATGACGTCACATCCGAGCCGGGCCACCAAGTGGAAAAGGGGCATTAAAGCGTCTTGGTGCTCAACGGTTTCAGAGAGCCTATCAAAACCTACCAGAACTGGATCCAGACTGGTGAGTACCCATATAAAATTTTGTAATAGCTACTGTACAATCCATACAATGTTAAAATTACATATGTTTAAGAGTTTAGACCATTGCAAGAGTGTTGGAAGGGTTTCTAAAGCCTTAATATATATTATACTAAAGTAAATATAGCGTTCCTACTTCATGGTATTTCACGTATCGCGGGTGTGTGTGGAACGTAACCCCCACGATAATTAAGGGACTAATGTCTGTAAAACTGACCGAGTTACCCATTTTGTATTTCGTCAGGTCAGTTGGCTGTGGCGGCCATATTTGATAGGGCAGAGTCCAAATTGGAGTAAGTTTATTTTGATTTTTAACACGGTAAATATAACATTCTTGAATAATGTACACATCACTCTTAACCAGATGAAAATAAGCGACAGGTTGTTTATTCGAACCCTAACACATATTTATTTTTGGACTCAGATAAAGTTACAGTATATCTTATCTTATCTTATAACTGGCAGCTGGGGAACTATGCAGAGGCAAATAATAAAAATGCAATGGACTAGAATGACTGGCTCAGACTCCAACTTTAAGTCCCATTGTTGTGAATTAAAGTAAGATAATTGAAACTTTTGGCACGAGAGGCTTCTCACTGTCATCATCCTGGCGGCCATCTCTTACTACTGAGGCAGAACAGGAAGCCTCTGAATGGAAGTAGCTCAGGACAGTCTTTATTGAGGCTGCAATGTAATGATAGATCTGAATTGCAGTAATGACACTAAAGGTGGCTATGTGCTACTAAATAATGATGTGCTGCTGCATAGTGAAAATAACTACTTTATGATACAGTAACTACAGTAATTATTGCATGTTGTGTGCAGTAGCTGCAAAAATGATGTGACTGAGTTGAATCTGGTATGTCTTATCAAGGCCATCACTCACATTCTGTAATAAATATTTTACACCATCGTTACCCTTTTTCACAACCAACCAGTTTATTATCATTCTGTTCTTTTCCTCCTCACACACTCCTACCATCTCGTCCCACTCATTAGAAGATACTGTGACAGCTGAGCTACTTATCACCTTTTGTCTGCTACAATATTTTTCCATCATCATTTCTTAACTCCCCTCAGGAAACTGTCAGGAGATGCTATCACTATGTGTGTGTGTGTGTCCATAAGTTGCTGTGCTGTTAGATGGGCTTAAATATCTTGCTTTCATGCATATATTAAGACAGGATGAGAAGTTTATTTGCTAGCTCTGGGCCATATTCCTTAATAATGTCATTTCTGGTGAACCATGTTTAAAATTCACGTGTATATGTCAAACATACACACAGACACAAGTTTATATAACTCAGCCTTACAGTTTTTTCTTCTTCCCCCAAACGAGTAGACAAGAACATATTTGCAATATCTCTAGCTTGGCAATGACACAGCATTTTAAATAGGAAGGTAAAAACAAGTCTAAGAAAACATGCAGCTATTTATCTGTGCCATGTAATATTACAAATAAACACTTAGAGTCTGATGACATTTGAAATGAGGTCTGTTGTTAATTAATATGTTATCAGTAGGTGTATCATTTCAGTTATGGACATGATGAAGTAGCTAAACTTTGGAAATGTAACCTCACTACTTAATAAAACTTGTTGAGTTATCAAGTTTAAAAAGAGCACACAAAGAAAAGAAACTGAAACAGCAACTTGATTTATAGAATAAAATACAAAATAGACAACAATTAAAAAAATAAACTTTTATTGTTTTTAAACTGATACAATGGGGGTTACTATTCTTGAATGGCTCTTTAGTAAAAAGTGATAAACACAGGGCATCACTTTGAATAGTTTGTAATGAAAATTAACTTATAGATTAAAAATAAACTTTTAGATGTTGTTTTCTTGAAGCATAAAAACATTAGCTACATCGCCTGCATCTGATGAAGCGATAAACAGTTTTCGTATGTGTTGGGATTACATG
>JBBPBX010007328.1:12915-32940 GCA_038048925.1 Garcialebias charrua | reverse complement strand
CAACATGGTCCTGTTAGCAACATGGTTCTGTTAGCACCATGGTTTTATTAGCAACATGGTCCTGTTAGCAGCATAGTTCTGTTAGCAAACATGGTCCTATTAGCACCATGGTCCTGTTAGCACCATGGTCATGTTAGCACCATTGTCCTGTTAGCACCATGGTTCCATTAGCAACATGGTCCTATTAGCGCCATGCTTCCGTTAGCACCATGGTACTGTTAGCAACATGGTCCTATTAGCACCATGGGTCTGTTAGCACCATGGTCCTATTAGCACCATGGTTCTGTTAGCACCATGGTTCTTTTAGCAACATGGCCCTATTAGCACCATGGTTCTGTTAGCAACATGGTCCTGTTAGCAACATGGTCCTGTTAGCAACATGGTCCTGTTAGCACCATGGTTCTGTTAGCACCGTGGTTATGTTAGCACCATGGTTATGTTAGCACCATGGTTCTGTTAGCTGCATAGTCCTATTAGCATGTCTATGCATGGAACTTGTGGTGCATTCATTTTTACTCAACTCAAGCCTTGCAGCTCTAAAAAACCCTCAATTAAAACAGAAGCTTTGGGTACAGGGATGTGTGCTGCTAATGCTGCTAGCCAGGGGTTAAACTCATTCATTTTCATCAGACCAGTAGATTAATGTGTACAGGAATGTCTGAACTCTGTCATAATAGAGTCATAATTTAGCAAGACTTTAAATATACAAACAAAAAGGTTAATTTCTACCATATATTTCTGTATATTTTATATTTCTTCTTGAAAGTTACTTGGTTATTGCTTATCACAAAGCAGTTTTTTTATACTGACAAAAATGATATGAAAAAATACATAGCAGACATGCACTGTTGTGAGAACATAACTCGCTCATTCAACAAGCATGAAGTCATTATTTCTTCCTGATTTGCATGCCGTGTATCAAACAGTTTTGGTGCATTACCATAATCAGGTGTGGCTCATGAACATAATTATACACTGGCTTACATTAACACTCATTTTAACAGATAAAGCAACGCTACATTACCACATTACAGTATTAATGTATTAACATTGACAACCTCAACTATAATTCTTAATTTGCCTCAGTTTTCAAAAAACAATCAGCTTCAACATTGTATATATTCCTAAATGTCTAAAATAAATTCTTATTTTGGTCTACTTGCATCAACATTCTGTGTAGATTTAAAAAAATATGCACCAATAGAAATAAAGTGATTGCATAAATGTTGAACTCCCATATGAACGTACTGCACAAATCCAAATCATATGGTAAGTTGAAAACCCTTCTTCCTATGACAACCCATTAAGGTCCTGGCATGTTTTTTGGTAATTGCATTTCCACAAGAGGGGATAGAAAATGTCAGGTAAGAGTGGTCAGAGTGATGGAACTGTAATTAGGTATACTTATGGAGCATATCAGGAGAAATCAACGCGAGCTAAATTAGTTTACTTAATTGCACTTGGGTTAGTTTTTCCTTTGCTGACACTCAGCTTGCTCTCTGGCTCACCAGCAACTACCCATTTCTCCTCTTATTTATTTATTATTTGACTATAAGATAATTATGTTTACTGGAGTTGATTAATAAATATTTGCAAGTTTCCATAGAAACTTGACCTAATGGTGGGGCCAGCAGTACCTCCTTCCTCCAGACCAAGTGAAGAATCCAGCTAAAACACTTTGGTTGTTCCCTATCGGGGAGAGAAAAGGAGAAATTGAAAAGACTCTCCATCTCTTTGTCTGTGTATGATGCGAGTACAATAACTTGAAAAACAATTGAGGTACTGACTTCCATTTTGGTGTGTGGCTACATCTCAATAAATATAAAGTATGACTACATACACACAGTAGTCCCTTGATACTTCACTGTTCATTTATCGCTTTATTGCATTATTTTTATTTTTTCAAAATCAGATTGGACATGCACAATTTTCTGACTGATGGATGAGCCGCACAATCTGCATGGTATTTTTATTTAAAATAAATTATTTTAAATTATTTAGCACCTGCTGCACCTTTGTGTAGCCCACACTGCAGGAAAAAAGTCATGCTGCAGCTGTTAACAGTGCAGAGCGGTGAAGTGGGCGTGGCCAAGAGCGCTTGCAGGTGGCAAAGAGCAGAGGAGGCCGGGAGCTGAAGTCATGACATTCTGTGATATTTTAGAGCTTCAAAACATTGTATGTAGTGTATGTATGTATATGTGTGTATGTGTGTGTGTGTGTGTGTGCACGTGTGCGCGTGTGTGTGTGTGTGTGTGTATATATATATGTGTGTACTACAATACATAGTTCCCACGTGACGTCACATAAGAGGTATTTCGGGTTTTCCGCCATTTTGGTTGGTAATACTTCCTTTCCTGACCACTAGTGGCAGCGTAGGTTACTGGCTGTGTAATATCAACCGGAAGGATTTGCCCTCCACAACATCAAGAATACGCTCCGATCACTTCTAGTCAGGTAAACAAAGATTCTATGTGAATAATTTTGCGAAACTGTGTGTGTTTGAACAGTTTTTTGCTCTTCTGTTACTGTCTGTTACTGACGTTAGCTTAGCAACGCTATGCTAATGCTAACCTCCACTTCGTAACACTCACGGGAACAAGGTGTCCCACCCGTGTTTATCCTAGGCTCTTTGTTGTTAGGAAGCTGCTTGTTAATGATTTATTTTGAACCTTAATTTACCCTGTGACATCAGGCTGATACACACACGTTAATGACAGATAAACTGTCTCAAACTGAGACAGGTAATGCAACAAGCAAAACTCACAACAAAGAGCAGATCCGAGAGCTGCTCAGAAAATGTCACGGTGTGATTCCACAAAAACAAACTTTGCATGAATAAAAACCTGTTGTATATAAAAACTTTTTTTCTTTTTGTCCTCTGCAGCTAATCCTACTGATAGGGTGTTACTGAAGCTGGTCCTGAGTCTGCTGCAGCTCTGCAAACTAGCTGCCAGTCATCCTGGAGGAAATGACATTTTAGGTACACAATGTGTTAGTTGTTTAAAAAATGTCCACCCTCTTTCAGTCCATTTCAGGCTTTAATGTTTCAAGACATAATAAAAATGATCTGGTCATTAACAGGTTCTTAATACTGCAAATGCTGCACCAATCCGTCTGTCAAGCTCACACTCCATTCTTCCACTCGTGACCAGAACCCCACACTGAAGTTGACAGCCACACTTACCGGTACGATAGCTGTTAGGTGCAACTGTATTTATTTTTTATACTTTGAGTAGCAAACTTGGAGTCTTATTTTAAACTTTGTGATGCAAAAAATGACAATGTTTACTAATCTTTTCATTTTTTTAAGGTACAGATGAGTGAATAGTTCGTAGACCCGGGTCCAGTCTCAGATCCGGAGGGGTTGGCTGCTCCAGTCGGATGGTCCCACATGATGAGAAATCTGTTCATTTGTTTAAGATCAGAAACTGCGCTCGGATGCATCGTTTCTTGTTGAAGAGTGTTTTGATTAATCATTTCATTAAAATATATTAAATCACCCACAGTTCTCATATTGTATTCAGTTTAAATTGTTTTGAATTTATAATTATAGCTTTTATTCTGAACTTTATCAGTCTACTACTGGAGGATGAACAGGAACATGCATGTTTTTATGTTTTGTACATGTTAATAATTAACACTAAACTGGTAAGTTAAGTTGCCAATTAAGAACAATCACTACATGTAGGTTTTATTTATGTGCAGTAGAACTTCTCATTATTGGACATTAAACAACAACTTAATTATTGAAATAAACAAGGTGAAACTTGGTACAACTGTTTTATTCAAACTAAAGGTAAGCACACGTTCATTTAGCAATGTGTGTTTTCACAGCAACACCAAATGTATTTGAAAAGCAGATTCATCCATCTTTCATCCATCCAGCTTCATCGATCTCCTGGGACTCGGTACCTTACACAGAAAGAGAAAACAAAATGCTTTCAGGGTTTAAAGCAATATTTAACTAATGGATTACGGTAAAAGGAGTTACCAAATTGTAACTTTTCACCACTAACTTTATTAACAAAGGCAAATCACAGTGGAAAATAAATATCTGACATTTACTGAGAAACGTTAATACTATGACTGAGAAATAATTATAAATAATTAATTTTGTTAACACTAATTTAAGTATGAAAGGCAGTCATAGGCTAATGTAATGTGAGAAATATCAGCCATCCTTACTAACAAGCTCATCAGTTAAGCTGAAGCAACGATCTTTAATATCTATGCTTTAAAGTAGCACAGATAAAAAAAATAAAAAAGTAGCTCAGATTAGCATAGCCGATGTAGCTTTTACTAAAGTACACATGGCTGATATTTACTGTGGCACAAGTTACATTAGCTAAGCTATTCTTTGTTATGTTAAAAATCGGTTATATTTACTGTAGCTCAAGCTACGTAGCTTAGCACGCAGTAAACAACACCATTAGCAAAGAGCTAGCTTAGCTGCTATAGCTACGAGGGACGTCACATCTACGTGTAATCACTTACTCTGCCATTCACCAGAACTGTTATTAACATGAAGACAGCAATGACGAGCTCTGGACGTCCTTCACAACTCTGTTACTGGATCTTAAGCATCCATCCATGAATTTAAAGCTGCGAATCTGCTCCGTTGTGGACACTCAGAGTAACTTCTTCGTGACAACTTTTTGCCCTTCTCCACCAGGGGGCAATACCGCTTCGTCTGACATGATTTATTTCTCCAACTCACAACTTGTTGCCCTTCTCCACCAGGGGGCAGTACCGCTTCGTCTGACATTTATTCCTCCAACTCAACTCCAACCACAGCGCCTTGGTCAAGAGTAGCTCTGGTTGCTCGCGTCGGTTTATCCTACTAAAATGGCGGAAATTCCAGAATTCTAGAATTCTAGTCACGTGTGTGGGAACTATNTTGCAAAGTGGCAAAGCAGCGTATGAGTTAATGTACACAGTATATGTATGAGGTAGTAGTTGATGTTGTTATAGAGGCAAAAAGTGGCATATGCAGTAAGGCACATTGGGCATCCCTAAATAAGACCGGTCAGAGCACACTGTATATGTATCAGCAGTGGTGTAGATATTAGAGTAGTGTAAATGTAAACAGTAGTAATTAAATGTAAGCAGTAGTAATAAAAGTAAACAGTATTAATAAATGTAAACAGAGAATGTAAACAGTATTATGACTATAGGCAGTGATGTAATACAAACATTAGTGCAAGTATGAGAAGTAGTGCAAACTGTATGAGCACATGACCGAGAGTTTAGTGAATAACCCGTTTGATGACACAGAGTCCAGTGTTAAAATCTTTGTGTTGAGTGGTAATGTGTGAGAAAGTTTTAGTGTTAAGGCAGTTCAAATGGGAGGGGGGCAGAGCAGGCAGAGTGTTTAGCATCCTGACTGCCTGATGAACAGAGCTGTCTCTCAGTCTGCTGGTTCGAGCCTGGAGACTCCTCAGTCTCCTCCCTGATGGCAGCAGTCTGAAGCAGCTGTGTAGTGGGTGTGTGGGATCACCTGCCATGCAGAGGGCTTTCCGAGTGAGGCGTTTGCTGTGTAAGTCCTGCAGTGAGGGAAAGGAGGTGCCCACGATCTTCTCAGCTGCTCTCACAATGCGCTGGAGGCTCTTGCGGCTGGATGCAGTACATGCACCAAACCACACAGTGATGCAGCTGGTCAGGACACTTTCTATGGCACCTCTGTAGAAGGTGCTCATGATGGGGGTTGAAGCTCCAGCCCTTTTCAGCTTGCGGAGAAAGTAGAGACGCTGGTGAGCCTTCTTTGCCAGTGATGCAGTGTTCCTGCTCCAGGACAGGTCCTCTGAGACATGCACTCCCAGGAACTTGGTGCTGTCTACTCTCTCCACTGCGGTGCTGTTGATGGTCAGAGGGGCATGTTGGGCATCCCTCTTCCTGAAGTCCACAACAATCTCCTTTGTCTTCTCCACGTTGAGAGTGAGATTGTTGTGTCCGCACCACAAGGCCAGGCGGCTCACCTCGTTCCTGTAGTCCGTCTCATCGTTGTTGCTGATGAGACCTACCACTGTTGTGTCGTCCGCAAACTTGATGAAGTGGTTGGAGCTGTACGATGGTGTGCAGTCGTGTGTTAGCAGGGTGAATAGAAGGGGGCTCAGCACACATCCTTGTGGGGCCCCTGTGTTCAATGTGATGGTGCTAGATGTGTTACTCCCGATCCGTACTGTCTGTGGTCTCCCGGTCAGGAAGTCTAGCAGCCAGTTACACATTGAGGTGTTCAGCCCCAGACTGTCCAGTTTATGGATGAGCTGTTGGGGGATGATGGTGTTGAATGCCGAGCTGAAGTCGATGAACAGCATTCTAACATAAGAGTCCTTCGTGTCCAGATGTGTGAGAGCTGTGTGGAGGGCAGAGGAGATGGCATCGTCGGTTGAGCGATTAGGTCGGTATGCAAATTGGAAGGGATCCAGGGAGGCAGGGAGGACAGATGTGATGCTTTTCATGACTAGCCGTTCAAAGCACTTCATCAGGATGGGGGTGAGTGCTACTGGGCGATAGTCATTGAGGCATGCGGGCGTTGCCTTCTTTGGGACAGGGATGATGGTGGTGGCTTTGAAACAGGTGGGGACGATGGCCTGGCTCAGTGAGATGTTAAAGATGTCCGTGAAGACCGCTGCGAGTTCCCCTGCACAGTCCTTCAGCACACGACCAGGTATGTTGTCAGGACCAGAGGCCTTCCGGGCGTTAATCTTGATGAATGATCGCCTTACGCTGTCTGAGGACAGCGTCAGCACCTGGCCATCAGGAGAGGGGGGGAGTTTATGTGCTGGTGTGCTGTTACTTGCCTCGAACCGAGCAAAGAACTCATTCAGTTCATTCAGCGCAGAGGCTGAGCTGTCACAGGTCTGGGGGGATGGTTTGTAGTTTGTGATGGTCTGTATTCCCTGCCACAGACTGCGTGTATCCCTGCTGTCCTTGAAACGGTGAGCTATTTTCCCGGAATACTGCCTCTTTGCCTTTCTGATGCCCCAGTCCAGGTTGTTTCTGGCTGCCCTCAGGCCCACCTGATCTCCCGCTTTGAAGGCAGCATTCCTGGCTTTCAGGAGTCTGTGAACCTCAGCTGTCAGCCATGGCTTCTGGTTAGCCCGAACAGTGATGGTTTTAAGGTTGGTTACATCATCAATGCACTTGGTGATGTATGAACATACAGTGTCTGAGTACTCCTGGAGACATGTGGTGTTGTTTGTGGTAGCAGCTTCTTTGAACATACTCCAATCTGTGGTGTCAAAACAGTCCTGGAGTGCCTCTGAAGACCCCTCTGGCCACACTCGTATCTGCTTGCGGACTGGTTTTGTGACTTTCACCAGTGGCCTGTATGCTGGCTTTAGCATAACACAGATATGGTCAGAAGCACCAATGTGGGGGAGGGGGATGGCTCTGTAGGAATTTTTCATGGTGGTGTAAACCTGGTCCAGGGTGTGGTTTCCTCTTGTTGCAAAGTTTATGTTTCTGTATGTTTTTGGAAGAACACTCTTTAAATCTGCTTGGTTGAAATCACCAGCCGTGATGAGAAAAGCATCAGGATGGGCTGTTTGTTGCTCACTGATGTGCACATATAGTTCATTTAGTGCCTCACCTCTATCTTTGCTGTTGGAGCTTGGAGGGATATATACAGCAACAATCATAACAGCTGTAAACTCCCTCGGTATGTAGAACGGTCTGCATTTAATAGTCATAAACTCCACAAAAGGTGAGCAGTGTTTGTAGACCACAGCAGCATCACGACACCATGCGTTGTTGATGTAAACACAGAGCCCGCCTCCGCGAGTCTTACCTCCCTTGATGAAAGCTCGGTCCGCTCTGTAGCATGTTAGCTGCTCCAACTGAATAGCGTGGTCCAGAACGTTGTTGTTAAGCCACGTTTCCGTGAACACAAACACACAACAGTCTCTCACAGTCTTTTGTGTCGTTCGTAGCAGGCGTATATAATCCAATTTGTTGTCCAGGGAGCGCACGTTAGCCAGAACCATGGATGGAATAGCTGGCCTGTGTGGGCTAGCTGCTAGCCTCGCTCTGATACCTCCACGTTTGCCCCGCTTCTGTTTCCTGTCACGCCGCTTGTGGCGTTTCCACGGCGGGCGTGATGAAGGGAGGCTCGGTGCTGGCTTCCAGAGCAGGCCGCAGGCACGTAGCTGCTCCTCGAGCTCGCTGCTTATTTCCAGATGAGCGGTTTTTCCGACATCAAGCAGGAACTCACGGCTATACTTGCATTCTTGAACACGTAGACAAGACAAAGACGTGCCGGCACATTGCGGCATGCAGGACAAGACAGACGAAAGCACCGTGTTGTTGGGAGAGAGAGAAGCCGCGGCGTTTGCACGCGCCGCCATCTTGGATCTTGGATTGTATAAGTCACAGGACATGCAAATTATGCAAAAAAGCTGTGATTTACAGCTAAAAAGATGGTAAATAAAATACTGACTGTGACAACAGAACCACACAGTGAACACAGGTAAAATTTGGTATCTTGTGTTTTTTGCCGAATGTAAATATGCACAAGTTTAGACAACCTAAGCTCAATAACTGAACGTTTATACGTATATTTATGCAGTCTAGGTTCACTCTTTAGCAACATTTGATATGGTTGTTTACTACTTGGAGCTTGGAGTGCAGACAATTAGATAACTTCCTTTGTCAAGTCTTGCTGCAGTTTGTCATTTGCAATGATTTAACTTGTTTCTTTGAGTTGCCGGTTCCTTTAGAGATGCTGCTGAAGTCGTCCTGTCACTTACTGGAACAGCTCAGCTGCATCACATCTAAAGATCAGTCTAAAGCCTCGGATATAGTTTACGCGTCGCATAGGGCGCGCGGCCAAAGTGACGCAATTGCGAAGTCCCCGCCCCCGCGCTTTGGCCAGCGCGTTGGTTTCGCGCGTGGTCGTGCACCTCCCAGATTTTGAAGCTCCGCAAGCCTAGCGCGCGCGCCGAATTGATTGACAGGTCGGGTAGGGACCTCACCGACAGCCTTCACGCCAGAGCCTGCAGCTGTCTGCGCCGCTGTGGTCGTGGAAACGGCGTCGCGACGCATGGAGGAATGTTTTTTATGTGATTCAACTGTATTAAATTCCCCGAGCGAGCGGAAAGCTATTTGTTTTTGTTGTGTGACGTCAAACAGTTCTTCTTCTACGGTAGATTTCTTCTTCTACACCCTTTCTTGCAACATATGCACAGGTTTTAGAGGGTACTGCCACCTGCTGGTCAGTAAAAGAACAGCACTTTGCCATGCGCTGCCGTGCCACACTATAAACGCATGCACAGTGCGCGCAGCACAAGCGCTCCAGCTTGCGGACCAAAGCGCGACTATATCCGAGGCTTAACTGGGCTGTACCATGTTTCATGTCAGCAGAGGGAGACACAGTGTCATTTGATTTTTACATCTTTGTCTAGAAATGTGCCATTGCTAAATTTCTTTCTTAAGTTACTATTTAGCACTACTTTGATTACCGGTAGTTATGTTTTGGTGCAAACACTACTTGTAATTTAGTCTATCTAATTTGTCCCTCCTCCCTCCCTAGTGTGTCAGAATGACCTGATCAGCCACTTTTCATTCATTCTTTCATTCATTCATTCAACCTTTATTTATACAGGCTAGCCTCGTTGAGCCACAGGGACTCATTTACAAGAGGGACCTGTCTCACTCACACCCAGGGTCAATTTAGAGTTACCAATCAGCCTAACATGCATGTTTTTGGACTGTGGGAGGAAACCGGAGTACCCGGAGAAAACCCACGCATGCACGGAGAACATGCAAACTCCACCCAGAAAGGCCCCCGGACCGGGATTTGAACCGGGGACCTGCTCACTGCGAGGCAGCAGCTCTACCAGTTGTGCCACCGTGCTGCCCACTTTGTTTCCTTCTTGTCTCAATCATAAGGTCAGTTAGTACTTTCATTTCTTATGTTGGTACTTGGTACCTCAGTTAAGTTTTGTTCGGTTGACATCTTTTATGAGCCCAAAACTGCAAGATTTTGAGTTTTTTGGTAAATACAGTAAATTTGAAGCCCTTTTAGGCCAGTCTCACATGTCTCTCTTGCTGGTACATGTGGACCCTAACAGACATTACCGGTAGTTGTAAGAGATGTATGAATAAAAATGAGCTCATAAAGACACGGTTTAGTAATTCCAGTAACTAAAATAGCATACAATCTTCCTAATCTACTTTAAATTGAAGTTTACTAACAAATTAATTCAGAAAGAATCAATTTGAATGCTTTTAGTTTATTTGAAACAGAGGAGTTATTTTGCAGACTGCCATAGTGCTGGGAAATCTGTGCAATGTTTGGTGTGAAGCCCTGGGATTTCCCTTTTCAAACATAGGGCTGGAAATTGCTATGACATCATTCCAGAGCAATAAAAAACTGAATTTTCAAACTGGTACTCTTGTAAACAGAACTAGCTTGTTGCTTGGCCAAGAGATAAATCACCTAATTTTAACAAACTATTATTTTGAAGCTTTTGAAATGAAAAATTTAAAAACTCAATACAGTATACATAGTTCCCATGTGACGTCACATCTGTGGGTTGTCCTTTTTGACCCTCCCACATGTAGGCTAAGCAGCAGTTGGAGCGCATTCTGATAGATGTCCATTTTTCACGTTGTTTTTTTTGTTAATTTCTAATTAATTGCAATGGTTACTTCGTGTTGTGTCAGTGGGTGTTCCAGTCGGGTAGACGTTTGGGCAACGCGCAGGTTTCAGTTAATCAAAAAAAAAGAAAACGTGAAGGATTTATCTCATCGGAGAAGCTGGACTGCAGCTCCTTCACTCTCTGAGTCTGGCTTTGATCTGCTCTGGAAGACGTCGTCCTTTTGGCCGGTAAACAAAATATTCTACATAAATCATTTTGTGAAACTATGTCAGAACAATGTTAGAGTACAACTGTCTGTGTGTTAGAGCTGTTTTTTTTTTTTTTCATTATTTAGCAAACCGTCTTGCATGCTGTTAGCTTAGCATCTCGCTAACGCGACAATGGCCTCCTCTGCTCCTCACGGTCCACCAGACCGTCCCAGTTGGAGAAGGAGGACGGGAGCCAAGTCGTGCGGGCGACGCGTCGGTCCCATGGGACGTGGACGTGCCTCCGCGGCCGCCTCAGCGGATGCACGCCGTCCGACCTGAGCTCCCGCGAGCCACGCTCCAGATGCTAACAACATGCTAACTTCCAACACGGTAAGACTCAAAAGTGCTGGTTCTGGTCCGTGTTCAGCTTGGACTGTTTGTTGGCTGTGTGTTATTTTAGTTAAACCTTTTTTTAGCTGGTTAGATCTGATTGAGACAGTTTACACATCTTTTTTGGATTTAAAGCTGTGAAGCCGGTGTGCTGTGAAGCCGGTGTGGCTCGCTCCTTGTATTAATTAAATAATTAATGATATCGGAGTAACTACTTTGTGACAAGTTGTCTGATTCGTCTGCCATGATTTCTTTCTCAAACTCATTTAACTCGACCACTGCCAGTTTGCTCTTGTTCCTTGGTGAAGCTGTGGTAGCTCGTGTTATTGTCCGTATAATTTGCTCTGCTAGTTCGCCATCTTGCCTTCTTCTGCCTTTAGATGTGGTGCGAAAACCGGTTTGCGCAATACTGGGGGCGTGTCTGGGAACTATGTATTGAAAATTCTCCTCCTTTTCCTTTTGCCAGCATAGGTCACAACAGTAAACACACACATGCGCGCACGCGTCAAGCCGTATTATTGTGGTGCTCGGTTCAGAACAGTCCGACAAATACAGATACCACTTTATTTCAAATGATTCAAGCTTTCCAGATTATTTTTTTCCCTCCAGTTTAAAACAATAGACGACGTCTAGCATCCAGCTTATATATGTAAACTAAGGTACAGGTTTCCAATTTAACAGTGTAAGCTTCCCAGACTGTAGAATTGTGAATTCCTTTAAATTCTGTTTTAGCAGGAGAGAGATCAGATGATGGGGCTACACCCCAAACTAGGCAGTTAAAGCATTAGAGCAATATTTTCTCCAGTAACCTTAGATAATACAGTAGTGGAGTAACGGTACACGTGGGAGTACTGAACCATCGGGACGTCATGTTCAGTTCGGTCCACGTGCCTACCGTTTGTTTTTGTTTTTCACTCATTTATTAGCAAGAAATTATGCACAGCGGAACTAAAGTTCCAAAGCGTGTTTCAGCACAGTGCTATTTATTGTTGCAGTCTTGCAGCACGCTTAGCATTAGCAGCCTAGCAGGCAACGAACAAGACTGAGCTTTAAGACCCTTTCATGTCGTTGCAGTCTCCTGTTTGGGAACTTTATGGCTTTCTTGTAAAAACTCAACAATGGGAAAAAACAAGTGGACAAATCCAAAGCTACGTGTTGACGTTTCTCGAAGATTGGATCTGCAGCAGGCAACACGTCTTAACTAGGGGTGGGCGATATGGCTCAAAAATTATATCGTGATATTTCAGAGCGATATCACGATAACGATAAATTCCGTGATATAACCCAAAAAAAAAAGAAATCAAATTTATTTATTTGACAAAATTAATTTAACATGTTACTTTGCAGTATTGTAAATTTTTTAAAAACAACAAGGGTTAATTTGACTGAAATTACTTTATTTAGTAAAGTATTCAGTCAGTATAAAAATAAAAAATAAAAAAGATCTGTTATTTAGATTGAAAAAGTCTGCACAAAATATAATGGACTATCTTTAGGCTTTTAATACCTAGTAGTTCTTTGACATTCTTGTTAGGTCTAAATTGTTTTTAATTTTTAACTGGCTGTTTTTTATTGTTATTTTTTATTGTTTGTTTTATTTCTGTATTGTTCAGCACTTTGTGCACCTTCTGGCTGCTGAAAAGGGCTCTATAAATAAAGATTGATTGATTGATAAACAAAAACCACCACAAAAACTAAAGTTCAGGTGTAGTTTCCTAAATCACTCTCCATGTAAAATATATTATTCTTTGTTTCTAAAGAGTGACACGGTCGAAAATTTGTTGACGGTCCCTAAGTGAACCATGACGTCTCTGAATAGGGGCAGACTCAGCGCGGCTGCCCGAAATCAGACTCCATGAAGTGGACTGACGAGAGCAACGCACCGATGAAGACACGGAGCTCGAATATCCAACTTCCAACATGAAAATAACTTCACTGTGGTTTTCTCTTGACCGTGGAGAGCCGCGCGTGTTTGTAGAGACAGTTTTCAGAGCGAGGGGAGACCAGCCCGCAGCGGCTGCTCAGTGGGGTGGTGGGGCGGGTGGGGGCATTTGATCCTCTACCTGCTGTTCAGAGCAGGGGACAGAAGCTGACACGACGCGCGGTTTGTTTTGATCATTTTTTACACCAGTACAGACTGGTGGAAGAGAGGTGCGCAGTTCAGTTTGAAGCGCTCGGTTGGGGGGCGGGGCGTCCTTATGTATTACGTCATGAAATTAGCATATCATGATATCTTTTTTTTGCCCGGGCAAGCTATTTTTACCGGTATTATCGTAAACGATATGATATGGCCCAGCCCTAGTCTTAACTAGTTAACACACTTGAAACGTCATCATCCGAACGTGAACGTCTCTTATACAAGCAAGAAAAGCAGCTTCATGCAAAGACTGATAACAGCAGCATTTAAACCATCTTTTTATCAGGTACGGTAATTCAGATCGGTCCAAAGCAATAACACAAGCTGTAGGAGTTTTTAAAGCTCTGGATCTACATCTAAATGTTGTTGATGCGCCGGCACACACACAAATTAAAGTTAAAATTAAACAAATAAAATTAATTAACAAATTAAAGCGATTAAAATTATTGAGCTCCGCTGCCTACATCTCATCACGTCAACACTTCAGCCAAAAAGTTGTAGCAGCACTTTATGAAAAAGCTCAAACTGATTGTCAACAAGCCCTGGAGCCCAGATTTAAAACTGCCACATATCGATGAAGATGAGAGAATATTCAACCACCTCATAAAAGAAATAATGACCGTGCAAGAACAGGTATTGTTATTGTATTATTATTATCTACCGGTAATTAACTTTTTTATTTAAAATTATAATGTTATTACCGGTAACTCAAAATGCTTAATACCTTTTTGTGCTTGCAGGATGTAACAGAGCTGAGCAGCTGAGTCTACTTCATCTTCAGGGAAATGTTTTATTTATTTTTATACAAACGTATTGTTTACTTGGCATATTTTCAAAATAAACATTCGGTTAGTCTCTATTTTGGCCTTTTTTGTACCGAAAATTAACCGAACCAAGCCCAAATTGAAACTGAACCGAACTGAAATGTGATTTTAGCGTACCGTTACACCTCTATTACATAATACAAGAACAAAGACCAAAATCCCTTCACGGTGAGACAAAACATGTCAGAGGATCTTCTGAGGCCTGTCTGCATTGATAACATAAAGGAAACTGTCAAATATTTTGCGAGCCCGGCTTTAGGATCCAAGATTGGATAAAACTGTACAAGCACAGATTGAAGGGATTGTACAGTCTTGAGAAAATTCATTCTAAATATAGTCAACAAGCCCAAATTGTGTTTTTGCATGTCACAAATACTTTTCTAATATGCCCGACATAAAAAAAACAGACCCTTTTTAGAAACAAAAGATAAACTATTGGTTTTGGGATGCTTAATTTTTCAACTCTTGTACAAGTGATACATAAAAATAAAATAAAATTCTGATAACACAGAAATTTCAAAATGTTTCTTTAAAGGTATTGTGACATGATGTTGGAAATTTGCATATTTGTCAGAACATATATATCTTATATCATTGAGCTCTGTTCGTTTTTGCAAAATAAATTATAAATATATTAAAATTTTATTCTAAATTATGGTAATTTTTTCTCTGGGATACGCCCCTAAAATTCCTCGCATTTCCGCAATACGTCATCAGTGTGACGTGACAACGGGAAGAAGGCAGAGCCTTGCCCGTTTGTTTGGTGTGTTAACTGCTTGCCATACTCATTCATTTCCTGAAGGATCGCCTCTTTTATTTGTGTAACTTGAAAAATGCCGTCACGTTGTAGCGCATTTGTGTGTTCTAATATCAGCAGTGAACAAGTGAGCCTTCACAAATTTCCAAAAGATGAGAAACTTCGACAAGAATGGACCAGACAAGGACCGGTGGGTTCCAGGAGTCGTATGTCTGCAGCGACCATTTCACTGCCGATTGTTTTCAGCACCTGGTATAAAAGAATCTTTAGGATTACCAGTAAGATTCAGAAGACTTTTAAAACCGGATGCTATTCCTACTATTTTTAAAAGAAAATCTACAGAAGAAAGTCCCACAGGAGCTACCATGTCGAAACAACGCAGGGACCATCGGAAGACTGTCCAGGAGATGAGTAAGTCTTTGTGTAAACATAATCGGAGGTGTGTAGTGTTTTAGATTATAAACTATTTATTTTACGTGAGTTCATGTTGTTTTACTTTATAAACTGTGAGTGTATAAAGCCAATTATCACGGCAGATTATTTTTGTTCGCTGCTAACAAGCTAGCCGAATCAGATAGCTAACACAATAGCCGAGATACAGGCCACGTTGCTATGTATGTATTTTAAAATTATATCTGCGCGATCAGGTAACATCTGTAGTTTGTTTTTATTTGGGGAGTGTTTATTAATGAGAGTTTTGGATGATTTACTGTCTTAAAATGATATATCTCAGACGTGATCGGACATGCTCCGCCATTATTTAAATGCACATTGGAGCGTGCCTTCTGCCTGTTGTCACGTCACTGATGACGTTTTGCGGAAATGCGCGGATTTTTAGGGGCGTATCCCAGAGAAAAAACTACCAGAACTTGGAATATAATTTTAATATATTTATAATTTATTTTGCAAAAACGAACAGAGCTCAATGATATAAGATATATATGTTCTGACAAATATGCAAATTTCCAACATCATGTCACAATACCTTTAACAGTTGCTATGTCAAAATGAAAGATATTTACTAACAATTTAGACAGGAACCAACTACAGCAACCTGCTTCAATCTAAATACTGTTTTCAGATGTTTTGTAATTGTTCCAGGATATATTTGGATCACTGAAACAAAGACCGTGTGTAGCTACCTGCGTAGTGGACTACAGATCTCCAAGGGGAATGATTTCTTCGTTGATAAAAAACTCAATGGTCTCCTCCTCCCAGTCGTCCACGTTGCCGTCAAGCTCATCAGTGTCCACACCTGAAAGGTACAAAGAAAACATTTTGAAGAACGGTTCAGAGACCAGAGGAAGTGGACTTTTAGTAAAGAAAGAGGTTTCACCTCCTCTGAGCTCAAGGCGCATGTCCTTCTGTTCGATGTAGACCTGCAGCGCTGCCTCTTTGTGTTGACGGTACTCCTCCAGCATGGTCCTGCGCTTGTCCACCAGCTCCTACGCTCAAACACACACATTTGGCTTTTAGGTTTGTGCAGCTTTATATGTGAAGCATTAGACGTTAGCAAGCTCAGTCAATGACTTGCATTTAAAACACTGGTTTCAACTGGTCAATGAGGAGCAAACGTTTCAAAGGGGAGAGTTGAAAAAAACATTCAAACCTTGGAAGCCTTGGACTGGCTCAGACGATCCTTCTGCTCAAAGATCTTTGAATATTTCTTGAGATCCTTTTTGATCATCTGCAACGGAACACAAGTTGAATAAAGAACAAGAAGGCAACTAAAATGCCACAAAGAAAGTGAACAAGAAGTATTTTATTTGAGAAAAAAAATAGTAAGTTGCATTCATGAGCCTCAGATCAGAGTTAGATAGAATCAGGAGCTGAGGTGCAGCTCTCATTCGAGGTGTCAGAAATAGTCGTCATCACAGGCTTCAGAATGACCGTTCACAGATGGAAAGGTACCTTAATCTCATCTCCACTGAGCAGACTGGGAGGTTTGGGTCTCCAGAGCAGTTGACAGAAGCGGTCTTTGTTGTTCTTCTGAAGGAGGCGGCCCTGAAACGTCCACAGCCAGTATGCATTGTCCACCTAAACACAAACATGTTCAGATGGTTTCACCTGCCTATTAAAGAACAGACGAAGCGAACATCAAGTGCTGGTGATGTAGGCAGATACCTTGTGGCTCCACCAGGACACAGAGGTGACAACGTATCGACCGGTCGGGTCCCATTCGACGTCAGACGCCATGTAGTGCTCTGCAATGTTCATTATGATGCAGTCGGAGGTGTCCACAAAGGCAAGAGCTCCGTTCATACTGAACACACAAAACGTGACGGTTAGAAGCACGTAAAGCATTCGTCATGGCTGAGAAAGACAAAAACACTACGAGCCTCAGAACAGCTTTAGAATCAGGAGCTTAGCTCTCATATGAGGTGTCAGAAAGGTTTATCATCAGTGGCGTTTTGGTTTGCTCGCACACACAAACACTTAGAAATCTAACCTCCTGAGTCCAGCCAGAACTAAAAACTGTCCCTGGGGGCTCCAGAAAATGCTGTTGGCCTGCTGCTTGTCAAACATCTCTGTAAAAGAAAAGTATATTACAAATTCACCCTAAAGTACAAGTTTCAAGCTCTCGTTACTTATATTCGTCTGATCCACTCACTTATGAGCTCGATCTTGCCATTGTTTCTGACATGATAGAAGGAGACGTTGATTCTCGGAGACTCTCCGTGGAGAACAGCAAACTTGCTGCCGTTGGGCTCCCAGGCGAAAGCAATAATGCCTTCTAAAATTTTAAAAATAAAAATACTGTACATTTTTCTGTAAGACAAAATTACAAAGAAAAGTGTGTGTATGTGATCACCCTCATCTCACCTTTCATTTCTACCACGTCGACAGGAACCTGCTTCTCTCTCATACGGAAGATTTCAAAGTTGGTAACAACACCCTGAGGACAAAATACATAAAAGTTAGCCTCTCTTGTTTTACTGAAACCAATACTGTATAACACAATGATTAGTTTCTTTTTTTGAGTACCTGAGTTCCTTTGGGTGTTCTGTCTACTTTCACGCACAGGTAATCTCCATTTCTCTGCCAGTGCAGTTTGCAGTCCACGACATTGAAGAGGTTACGAACACGGATCTCATGGCGGGAAGGCAGCTGCATCAGAGTGACTCTTGCCGGGATATCCTTGTCCTCAGGTACCCAGAACGCTATGATGTTGTCACCAGGAGACCACGAGAAGTCCCTGTAAAACAACCAATGTCTCACTACAGGACACAGTTAGAGAAGTGTGCAGCGTAGACAGTTCGTAGAAGACTCTTACTTGATGCCAGTAATCTTGAGACTCTTCTTTTCCAACAGGCCCATTGACTAGAAACAGCAGAAATGCATCTTTAGGATCACCCACTACACAGCTGCTTCAGACTACTGCCATCAGGGAGGAGACTGAGGAGTCTCCAGGCTCGAACCAGCAGACTGAGAGACAGCTCTGTTCATCAGGCAGTCAGAATGCTAAACACTCTGCCTGCTCTGCCCCCCCTCCCATTTGAACTGCCTTAACACTAAAACTTTCTCACACATTATCACTCAACACAAAGTTTTTCACTAAACTCTCGGTCATGTGCTCATACAGTTTGCACTAATTCTCATACTTGCACTAATGTCTGTATTACATCACTGCCTATAATCATAATACTGTTTACATTCTCTGTTTACATTTATTAATACTGTTTACTTTTATTACTACTGCTTACATGTAATTACTACTGTTTACATTTATTTACACTACTCTAATATCTACACCACTGCTGGTACATATACAGTGTGCTCTGAACGGTCTTATTTAGGGATGCCCAATGTGCCTTACTGCATATGCCACTTTTTGCCTCTATAACAACATCAACTACTACCTCATACATATACTGTGTACATTGACTCATACGCTGCTTTGCCACTTTGCAAATGTCAATGCTAGAAACCTTTAGTTTATTTTAGTTATACTTTTTATACTCTTTTTTTTGTGCTAGTATGCAAAAACTCAGGACAGTATTATGTTCATTAAATGTTTAATGTTTTAGTTTTAGAGTTGGTGTGGATTTTCATGCTCTTGCACCGCTATGCAAAAAAAAAAAAAAACTCAGGACAGTGTTAGTTTTACTATTTTATGCTTATGTCTATTATTATATGTTTCAGTGTTTCAATGTTTAGATGTTTACTGTTGCACCGAGGGACTGAGAGAAACGCAATTTCGGTCCTGTGTATGTCCTGTACAGTACATATTGCAGATCTGACAATAAAGTTGACTTTGACTTTGACACGTTTAATTTATTTATGAAGTCAAACTTACTGGAGTTTCGTAAATGCTCAGAGTGTCTGTGGTCATCCTAGCAAAGAACTTCCCATCATGGCTCCACCTGAGAGTAAATACAAATTACAACACACCCACACATCGATCAAGTTGCCTATTTGAATTTAGTTTTCTTTTTTTTTACAAGAACAAAAACACATTGTTCTGACTTGAATATGGGCCAGTGTGCAGAGCTCTCGCAGTGGAAGCCTCTCTTCTTCTGTCCAGTCAGGATGTCCCAGATGATGATGGCTTGTGGATCCTCCTTGGTGTCCATCAGTGGACTGAAGGTCACAACATACCTGAGAGGCACAAACAACACCCATGGAGCTTCAAACAACTCAGAGAAACAGTTTCAACCCCACGCAGATTGTCAAACTAATTCTTTTAATTAGAATTGTGTAATCACAAAACACTAAATTTACTTAAACAATAGCTTTTTTCCCCTGTTAATTTAATTTGCATATGAATTTTTCTGTTCAGCGCCCTGAGACGACTTCTGTTGTGACTTGGCACTGTATAAATAAACTGAACTGAATTCAATAAAAGTAATTTACATAATCATCTGTCTGCAGGCTGATAACAGTACTAGTGGATGTTTTTTTTTTACAAATAGCAAGCAAATTTGCAAAAAAAATAAAAGTTAAGTCTACATTTCCCTGTATATACAGTATTTTGTATAGTAAACCCAGAAAACTAATGTGAAAATACTGCAATATAAATAAGACTCCTTATTGCAACTACAACTGCAGTCCTAGCACTCTGAGAAAGATGAATCACCCACCACCTTTCTGTACCAAATGATTGGGGAAACGTAAACTTTAAACTTTA
>JBBPBX010007328.1:0-12903 GCA_038048925.1 Garcialebias charrua | reverse complement strand
GGGGGGGGTTGTTCTTTAAATAATTACAATATACAATCCTGGATGTTTACTTACAAGAACATTTGATAAAAGTTTTTGTTGCTTTCTTCCCGTTTTCCCGAGGTGATTGAGGTTACCAGTTGGAAATGACAGTACCGGTAATTGGTGGTAGAAAATGTATCTCTCCCATCTCTAGAATTATTAAATCTGCATTTTTATTTCATTTTGTATCACTTCTTTTATCTAATTTTCATTCTATATGCTTTTTATGACTGTTTATAGTTGTGTGTACCACATCTGTGTTCTTTGTTTAAAAACAGGTCTCTCTTGTAAATGAGTTCTCGTGACTCAATGAGACTAACCTGTATAAATAAAGGTTAAATGAATGGATAAGATTTTTTTTTTTATTTGGGACAATTTCTGATGCAAAATTGCAAGATGTGTTAGTGCTTGAAGTAAATGTTGGGGATGATTCTCAGCTACTACCACATGTACTACTCATTATCTGCAGAACTGACTCAAGTCAAATACATATTTTGTGTTTGCTACAATTAATCCCCTGTGGTCACCAGCTTGAAATGGGCTGACCCCAAACGTTGTTCAGTTTAACTATTGACTACGGTACATTCTGAAATTTATTTCAAATCTATCCAGTGATTCATGAGATATTTTGCTGAAGCTACAAACAAACAGCCCCCCCCAAATATAACCATCTTCAGGCAATGACTCTACAGAGGTAGCATGTTGAGTACCTCTCACACGGTGAGAAGTCGATGAGCGACACACCCGGATGGCTGAACCTCTGGATCTGTTTGAACTTCTCGCCGCCCCACAATGCAATGCCTCGTTGATGGAAAGTAGCCAGGTAGGTTCCTTTAGGAGACCAGCGAACGTACGTCTCTGTCCAGCGCTGCGTGGAAACAGAGAAACATGAAGTCTTCTGTGCATCCCGCCAACGCTACCTCCCTTACTGCTTGTGCAATCTGTAACTTACGGCTCTCTCTTCTGCTACGATTGGTTCTTTAGCATCATTGGAAAAAATGGCCGTCCTCTCTCCAGCTTCGTAAATTACACTGTACTGGTCACGGCAGTCTGGGTCCTCAATCCAGTGACGCATATTACCCTGAACGGAGAGCCACAAGCAACGGAGGTTTTAACATCTGCACATGTTGCACTTCATAAACTCACTGTTGCACTGAAGCAAAAAGCTGATGGAAGTATGAAGCAAACACATGAAGCTATATCTTAGGAGTTAGCGAGAAAGTAAAGAGTAGCACTCACAAAATCTTTGAAAGGCTGCTTCTCTGGAGGTTCCCACTCATCACTGATGGTCATGTACCTGAGAAAAACAAATTAATTAACAGGACTCCACATCTGCAGATGAATAAGTTTGATATTTCTGCAAACATACTTATCAAAGTCAGTGAAGAGGTTGACTCTGAACGTATGTTGTTTGTCAAGTTTGTATCCATCTGCGTTCTTCACCGCCTCGAGAGCCTGAGTGGGAGCAGCATACTCCAAGAAGATGTACCTACAGGAAGGATGAGTCTGTTTTTTGTCTTGAATTCAAATGTAAAGGATATTATTTACGAAACATTGAAGCAGATCACAAACTGGAGAGTTTGGTCATACGTACCCTTTGGTCAAGCCGTCAGCTTCTGGATAAAACTCAGTTGTGATCTTGCCAAACTTGGAAAAGATCTTGTGTATGACGTTTTTAAGTTTTTCCAAACGCTCTGGGCCCACCTGAGGAACATTGTCCACCACAACCACCGAGTCTATCCCATCAGCTTCCTGAGGCTTCTCCCGCAAGATGTCCTCCAGAAGCTCTGTAAATTCATGGTAAAGTCATAAAAATTATTATTTTAAACTGGTATGTTTTATTTTAACTTGTTGGAATTAGTTGGACTTTTTTTAACAAGTTTTTCTCTCTTTACAATTGGTATATATATATATATATATATATATACACCGGTATATACACACACACACACACACACACACACACACACACACACACATATATATACTGTACAATATATAAGTAACTGATAACATTTGTACTTTTAGCTGTAAATTTATTTTTTAAGTAAAATTATTAATCAACAGTGAATACTAACTTCTCTGCAACAATCTAGTCATTTAAACTATGGTAAATCTATCAAATATAATGCCGCTCTTCAAATAGATCAAACCATTTATTTAATTGAACATTGTTATTGCAACTGGACGACAAATCAGTTAATCGGTTGGTTTTCTAATTAACTTTCAGATCGGAGGCAATGTGTTCAACACAATGGTACATCTTACAGTTATTTAACTGTCAACAATGGTGTACCACAAGGTTCAGTTTTAGGACACCTCTTTTTACAATTTACATAAGTAACGTAGGTCAGATCATTCCTGATGCATCCTTACATTTCTATGTAAGGATGCAACGATACAGTTGTTTACTGTTGAGCTGAAACGGTTGCTAAGGTTTTCCAGCTTTTACAGACTGCATTCGACATCATCCAGTCACATTTGTTCCATGTCAAACTGGTGCTAAATGCTGATAAAAACAAAGGGATGTTGTTTTCAAACAGAAAGGTAGTACCAGCAGACCTTCCTCCCATCTTATCTACAAATGGTGTTCCCATTGATTTTGTGGATTGAGACTCACAACTGACTGTAACTACTGTACTCATCATTGCACCCTGTATGCACTGGTTAGCTGGTCGTCATTAACTTCATGTAGGCTCTCACACTGGTACATTTTAATGTTTAAACCACTCCTTAGTCTGCTGCTTTCATACATCTCCTCCTTCATTTCACTTCGTCAGTGCAGCTACAGCGTGCGCTTTCAAGACATTACCTGCAGCACCCCCTGCAGACAGAATGTGGCCAAAGGGCCTTCTCTTAAGCTTGAAATACACCTGAGCGTCCTCAGGTACGCCACTCTACGCGCGCATTTTGTGCGCATGTGTTTTGCTGCTATACTTCAGAAACTATCAGCTTTCAAACGCTCGCGTTCTCCTTGTTGTAATATGAGCAGCTGCGCACGGAGGGGACTCAACTGAGCTCGCTGATTGGTCACTTGCTGACACGCCTACTGAAATGATTGACAGCTTTCAGTCAGCTCATGTAGCTCGCTGAAGACCGCGGCGGTGTTCTGATACGGTGTTTCTACTATATATGTTATAAAAAGTTCTCTCAGAAATAAAAATAATAACAGGGAGTGCTTTTCCTGCAGCACACAGCCCACCAGGGATATTTAAAACATCGCGCACCCAGGTAGGACCTGAATTCATTCATTTCATTCATGGAGTGAACGGAGGAAGAAGTGATTACTTGACTTTAGGCAAAAAAACAAAAGAAAAGGCCCGATCAGCGATAAAGAAGGGGAATTCATTTCATTTGTGTAACATATGGAGCCAAGATGGTCTAGTGGCAGGGCTTTTGACTACGGATCCGAAGGTCGCGGGTTCGCGCCCCGGCCACTACCCAGCTTGGGGTGTCTATGAGTGCACACCTATTTCTCCAGCTCCCCGGGCGCTTTCGGGCTGCTCACTGCACCACCTGGTAGGTGGTTGGGTTAAATGCAGAGACGAATTTCGTCTGTGTATGGGAACATACGCAGATGACAGGAATAGACATTATTATTATTATTATTATACAAAACAGTCCGGCGCCGAGGAAGTTTATGGTCAGACACCGCGCATCGCGCACGTGGACGTAAAAAAAAAAGCTTTGCGCGTATGTGCCCTGAGGGGCTACGCGGGGCTACGCTTTTGCCTTGACATACGTACGTTGCGTATAAGCGTATCGTGAGAACGCTCAAGTGTATCTCGGCCTTTACTCTGCTCCTGTAATGCCTTCCTTGCAGAAACATCTGAACCTAGGGCTGTGCGATATGACGATATATATCGTGGGGACGATAGAAACGTGTCTATCGTGCTACTTTCCTTCTATCGTCTCTATCGTGATAAATAAGAATAAAAAAATAACTGTCGCAAATAAGCTTCATATTGTGGTTTTGCGAGATGACGGCGCGGCTTTATGTTTGACGCACGCGCGGGTTTGCGACACATGCTTTACGTGGTTAAACTCGAGAGCAACAGAGACGCAGGCGCATGAAGCCGGTGTCTCAACCATAGATCTCAACAAGGAGAAAACAGCTGCACAGGCAGCCCAAGAAGAATAACTTTTACCAAAAAGAGGGGGAAGCTCACCTTGTTAGCTTCCATTATTTCGCTCCGCTGAAACTCTGAGACAAAATGGGTCCAGAGGACACGAACCCAGAGTCCAACCGAGTCCGAACTCGGGTCCAGTTAACCAATACAAAACAGACCAGAGACACAACAGAACCGCAATCAAACGCAACGTTTTCTCTTTTCTGTTTCTTGCTTTGTTTACTCAAACTTCAGAGCGGATTTCTTCTTCGTGAGTTTAATTAGCAGCTGTTGTTCTACCGCCACCTGCAGGAAAAATTTGGACCAAAGTAGAAAAGGAGTTGTTTGTTTGTTTGTTAGTTTATTCATTTTATAATATGAAATACAACAATTAACGTATTCATAATAGAAAAAAATAAATAAAAATAAAATGAAAGGTAGCAGATGAAAAATAAATCTTATTAAATCTGCTCCTTATTCATCTAATAACAGTTCAAACAATATTTTCTATAATAACAAAATAAGTAAATAACTCAGTCAATTTTCAATTCACATATATCACACATTAAATTAGATTCATTTATTTTTTTTAGCAATTCATTTTTTACCAGTTTCTTAAATACAAGGAATGATTTGGCTTCCTTAACATTTGTCATTTGGCATTAAGTCATTCCATAATCGTACTCCTTGAATTAAGGTAGATCTTAGGTAGATCTAGTTTCTACTTTGGTCCAAATTTCCTTGTTCGTTTTGTTCACATTCTTATAATTGTAACTATCTGTAGTAAAATAATAAAATAAAAAAACTTTGGTCCAAATTTTTCCTGTACACACATACACACATCGTGTTGTATATATCGTGATATATATCGTTATCGTGATATAAAAAAGTCCATATCGTGATATATGATTTTTTCCATATCGCCCAGCCCTATCTGAACCTGTTGACTTTGACCTCTCTAAGGGATTTTAAACAATTGTTAAGTTCAATTTAAAAAATCCATGCAGACATGTTCCTGTTTTTAGTATTTTACCCCATTTCATAATGTAGATTGTTTTTATTTTGTTCAATATCACTACTTTTATTTACTTTTCATTTTATATGCATTTTCTGGCTGTTTATTGTTGTGTGTACCTTATCTGTGGTTTTGTTTAAAACAGGTCTCTCTTGTAAATGAGTCCTCGTGACTCAACGAGACTAACCAGTAAAGGTTGAAATACGTCTTTAAAATCTACTTTGAATAATAAGGGAAGTGATGCACTACTTTAATACAGTAACACAAAAAAATGGCCCTAATCAGGTACATTTACAGTACTGAGGATTGCCTTTGTTAATATTACCAGCTGTTGTAATGCAAATTAAACACTCGAGTTCACCTCATCTTGGTTTGTTTGTTTGTTCATTCATTCAAACAACTTGAATGGGTATTCTCATTTTCAACACGCTGTTTTCAAAAGCTCAGAGGACGGAGACAGAAGAGCTTTCTGGGGTGTGGGTGGAGTTGAACTCACGTTAACGGAATTTTGATATATTTTGGGTGGGGGTAGCCGGCTACAGAAACGCGGTTGCGACGCTGTTTTATTCATATTTTTGTTTGTCAAGCTCTAGTATCAAAGCGTGGTGACGCATATATTAGCGACCATACTTCTAGCATTTCTGAAGCACCACTAGTGTTGCTCTCGAAGCTAACTGTTAGCTAGCAGGCCAGAAAGCCGGCGTTTTTCCTGCTGCCCGCTCACCCTCCTCGTCGACGTCATCTTCGAAGTCCTCCGGGTCGCTGAAGGAAGGTTCCTCCTCTTCATCCTCGTCATACTCGGGGTCGTCCATCATAGCCGCCGTATCTTGCATTTAACTGGAGAACAAGTCTGAATTCTCTCTGCAAGAGAGGGAAATCCCGAGGAAAATGCGGCTAACGAGGCTCGGCCGGTGCGGCACCATGTGCGAAAATGGACGAAAAGACGGAAACGCTGCGCCGGAAGCTGCTCGAAGGAGCGTGCGCGAGCTGCGTAAAAAATGTAGAGCTCGAGAACATAGTGACTGCATGCGCATAGCCGTTTTAGCTTGATTCAGTTCACCGGGGTATTTAGAGATCTATGAACAGCGCAGCCATTTCTCCCGGTGGCCTTTATTATTTATTTTTTTTACATTGAAAGGAGAAAAGCTAAATGTTTCCCGCGAGATTTACTCAGAGCTCGAACTGATTAGCTAAAACATTTTACTTTTTTGTTTGTTTGTCTAGCAGTGCCACTTTATGGTGTAGGTCGCGTTTTAACTATTTGTTTGTGTATGAACCCACGTTAGCACCATGGACAGAGAGTGTGTGTCAGTCCTGCCCCGGGTGTGTGAGGTGCTGGCGGCTTCAGGAAGCTCTCTGCCCGATGACACCAGCCTGGAGAAACTGCTGGACTGGTTCACAGCTCTCACCAAGGCTGGTTAGTAACACTGGACCAGTGCTACAAGTGTTTCTCGCTGTTTTACTACTTCCTCTCTATTGCTAACTATTAGCTGAACCAGTTGACAGAGAAAATTGCTACATGGATGCAAATCAGGCACTGCTAAAAGTATGGCACATATAACATGTAACATATAAAATCACACAACTCTAATTTTGTACATTTTAATATCATTCCTGGTTTTTTAAAAAAACTACTATTCAGAATTGAAAGTAAAATAACATTTGAAGCAAAAATTATATTTAAATTTACAGTACAGTTTGTACTAGGCAAATCCATCCATTTCCTGACCATCATCAGCAGCTGGGTCCTGGGGCAACAGGCCCAGGAGGAAAGCCCAGCCACGATAACATCCATCTCCAGCTCTTCGTGGAGCATCCCAAGGCCAGAGAAGATCTCTCCAGAAAATTTAGGGCAGCCTAGTGGCTTTACTTCAAGCTCCCCTCCAGAAAGACACAGCTTTTTACCTTATCTCTAAGGATGAGCCTGGTCACCCTATAACGAAGTCCATTTAAGCTGCTTGTATCTGGGATATCCTTCTTTCTATCACAATCTACACATAGGTGAGGTTTGGAACATAGACGGATCAGTAGTAAATTGAGGGCTTTGCTTTTTGGGTCAGCTTGCTTTTGACTGGACAGACTGGAGCAACACCTTCATTACTGCAGACGAGGCTCCAGTCTGTCGATTCAGCTTCCGCTTCATCCTGCCATCACTCATAAAGAAGACTCCCAGATATAATAATAATAATCATTTTATTTAAAAGCGCCTTTCAGGACACCCAAGGACAGATAAATGAGCTCTGAACCGAAGGGAGCATTTCACCTTTTCCCACTTGTAAACAACAACCTCAGACTCAAAGAAGTTTGTAAAAAAAAAAAAAAAAAAAAAAGAAGAAGAAGAAGATTAGGATAGATACAAATTGTACATTTATTTATTTGACTAAATATGTGCTGTAGGTACCATAATTCAATTCTTTCTACTCTTTCTAAAAATCTGAACATCTCGTTCTTTCCAAAACAATTTACATTACCTTTTTTTGTTTACTGGACATCTTTTAGTTACATCCTTTCTAAAACAAACAGTATCGATCTCTAGAATATAATCCTTGCAATAACAAATTCTAATTTCCGATATTTACATTATTGTCAGTAGTACTGGTCATGATTTTTAAATTCACCCATTATTTTGTTATAATGACTTCCCTTCAGGTTTAACAGAGATATCTGAAAATTCTGGTTAATAAAAGTAATAATTTTGACAGTCATTATTCTAATTATTGGTGTCTGGATGTATTTTTAATATTCAGAATCATACATAGGAAATATCTGGAATAGTTTTTCATTTTAGATATCTAATAAAATTTATATCTACTGGTAATAATGGGGCTGTAAATATCAGAAATGTGAGTTTCTCTTTGTAAGAATCAGATTTCAGATTTCCACAATATTAAGAATGTTCTTGTTAATATGCGGAGCTAAAAGCATGAAGTGGAAATGTCTGAATGATGTTTATGATGTCTGAAGTGTTCATTGTGGCTTAAAAAAAAATGTGGTAGCCGAAAGTTCATTTTATTTATGAGGAAGGGAATAATTGATATCTGCCTCTAAGATCTGGTCTATTTTATGATAATTTGGCTTGTCAAAGAAAAGCATGGCTCACTGATGTTGCACCTAATTTTTGTGTCTTGTTTAATCTACAGACTATTTCATAATTTAAGACATAAATGACTCAACGGATCTCCGTAACTGAATGTTAAATGTTTAGAATTCATAACTTGTGCAACTTAATGTCTAAATTTGATGATATCTACAATAAAAATCGCACCTGCTTCATGGTTTTTCACCAGGCATAGATCTGCTAGATGCCTGTCCCTGTCTGCTGGAGCTCATATCCACTGTGGTGTCCAACGACACCGCCTCAGACCCCGGCATCCTGTCCTTCACTCTGAAACTCACCGGCTTATTGGCCTCCACTGAGGACGGCTTTAAAGTTCTTCAGGTTTGAGCCCGTTTTATCCCCTCTCACCTCGAAACACTAAATCATCTTAAGCGTTCACACGTCCTTGTTCCTGTTGCAGGAGGGCTCGGTCTTGGACCTTGTCTTTGGCTCTCTTCGCTGGCAGGAAGCAGGACTCTGGGAGGATCCATGTTTCAGGATCGGTTGGATCCAGGGCTTGAGGACAATGCTGCAGCACTCAAAGGCGTTCAGTTTCTTTGTGCAAGCAGGTGCTGCATCTCACAGGAAACTAATCTATTTTTTTCTTTGTTCATATTTCACAATGATGGTTTTATCTTTTATGTCTTTCAGTTCAGATGTCTGTATTTGTGTTTTTTTTTTTTCAACTCCAGACTTCACTGAACCTCTCCTCCAGCTTCAGACAGACACAAGCCTGTTTGTTGCATCAGCTGCCAATCAAATGCTCGCTCACGTGCTGCTCTTCTGTCAGTCTGTCTCGCCGCCCGTGGGATGTCACGACACACACCAACAAACTGACTCCAAACTCTTAACCGTCCCCGTGGAGGCCGATCAGAAGTACAGCACTGTTGTCACGGATGTTTGCGAGTTCCTAAAGAGGTCGCTGGTTCCCAAAGAAACGTCCCAGCTTCATCGGAGTCAGCAGGTTCTCAAACTGCTGGCCCTGCTCCTGACCCAGGCTGGACCTCTTCTGAGGGACAGACTGCTGCTGGCTGTCTCAGACATTTTGGAGGAACTGGTGACGACAAACTACAGTCAACTCACGCTGCCTCTGATGGACGTCATTTTGGCTGCACACAGGTATTTACTCCCTCATACAGACATTTAGCCAATAAAATGAACGCAGAGTTTATACCAACAGAGCCAAACAAGGTAAAGGTGTTGTGTTGAGCTGTGTTTTTAGCACAGAGCCGAGGAAACAGAATTCAGCACAACACCACAGGCAAATCAAGGGTTTAGGTGCTGTCTACTTACTTTGTTATCAAGTTTATTAACCTCTTTATGCCACCCACAGAACCCAAACAACGATCTATTGTTTTTAGGGATGCACAATATCATCGGCATGGTATCGACCGATATCAGCGATAAATTTAAATATCGGACATTGGCCATTCCATCAAAATAACTCATCGATATAAAAGGCGCTGTTTTTTAATATATATATTATATGTTTATACATAGTGTTACATAATTTTCAGCCCCATTTTTGGCATCTGCATTTGGTAGCAGGCCAACGTGATAAAGACCATGCAGAATAATAATAATAATATAATAATAAACTTTATTTGTATAGCACCTTCCTACAATGCCTTGCATTGACCAAGGTGCTTAACAGGATAAAAAGATGAATAAACTGGAACAATAAATCAATGAAAATAGAATAGAAACAACAGCAATAAAAGAAGGCAATGGAAATAAAAAATGCTACATACTAAAATAACACTAAAATAACACAAGTAATAAAAGTTACACACTGAAAGCTTTTTTGAACAAGTGGAAATAAAAAGGCAATGGAAATAAAAAATGTTACATATTAAAATACCAAAAGTAATAAAAGTTACACACTGGAAGCTTATTTGAACAAGTGGAAATAAAAAGGCAATGGAAATAAAAAATGCTACATATTAAAATACCAAAAGTAATAAAAGTTACACACTGAAAGCTTTTTTGAACAAGTGGGTCTTCAGTCTGGTTTTGAACAGAGTCAGATCAGAGGTGGCACGCAGCTCAAGGGGGAGGCTGTTCCAGGCTTTTGGGCCGGCAACAGAAAATGACCGGTCTCCCCATTGTTTGTACCTTGAGCGAGGCACCTCCAGCAGGTGTTGACTGGCAGATCGTAAATCTCTGCCGGGCTGATGGGCTTTCAAAAGTTCTGAGATGTACAATAAGGAGGATTGCAGTGAGGATTCACAACTTCTCCTCCTCCAGCATTACCCTCAGCACTGGCTCCCCTCAAGGCTGTATGCTGAGCCCTCTTCTGTTCACTCTGCTCACATATGATTGTGCAGCCACCCACCCAGGCTGTCATATTGTAAAGTTTGCAGATGATACAGCTGTGGTGGGATGCATCACAAACAGATGAGTCCAGCTACAGGCAGGAGGTGGAACACCTGGAGAGCTGGTGCAAGGACAATAACCTTCACATCAATGTGAAGAAGACAAAGGAGATGATTGTGGACTTCAGAAGGAACAAACACACCCACACCCAAGGGCGTAGATTTCATCTCATTATTGGGGGGGACCATAAACAGGGAAATTTTTTAAGAGCAATTTTGGGGGGGTCGGCAAAGTTACAGTGAAATGTAATGCAAAATGTACAGAGGGAAGTTTATCCAAACTGCATGCATATACTATGCAGAATAATCAGCAATAATATTGATTTAAATGGCATGTATTTAGTAGTCTTAATACTACTATTAATCAGTACAATAGTGACACTCATTACTCTTATAAAAAAATTTAATGTGTTCAATCTTTGCCACTTGTCAAAATGACAAGTGGCAAAATGAGAATTTTGCAAAATAGGTCCCCTCTAAATATTGTTTAAATTTCAGTTTGGCTTGTATTCATAGATTGCTGTGGTCAGTGTCACTGATAATCTGGTACCACACCTTCCCAAAATCTTAAAGCTTAAAAAGAAAACAGTTTTCAAGGAGAAGAAATACTTTAATGCAGGGGTCACCAAACTTTTTGAGACTGAGAGCTACTTCAGTGGGACCAAGAGGCACAAAGGTCCACTTGTTTGTTCCAAACAAATTTGCATGGTTCAACTTTAATTATAGTCTTAATAATAATACATTTACATACATGTGAATATACAGTGGCGGACTTAGACATTTTGGGGCCCCAGGCAAACCTTTGTAAAGGGGCCCTGTACCGGTCTGTCGTGGTGAAGAGGGAGCTGAGTCAAAAGGCAAAGCTCTCAATTTACCGATCGATCTACGTTCCCACCCTCATCTATGGTCATGAGCTTTGGGTTGTGACCGAAAGAACAAGATCTCGGATACAAGCGGCTGAAATGAGTTTTCTCCGCAGGGTGTCTGGACTCTCCCTTAGAGATAGGGTGAGAAGCTCAGTCATCCGGGAGGGACTCGGAGTAGAGCCGCTGCTTCTCCACATCGAGAGGAGCCAGTTGAGGTGGCTCGGGCATCTGGTTAGGATGCCTCCTGGACGCCTCCCTGGTGAGGTGTTCCGGGCATGTCCCACCGGGAGGAGACCCAGAGGAAGACCCAGGACGCGCTGGAGGGACTATGTTTCTCGGCTGGCCTGGGAACGCCTTGGGATTCCCCCAGAGGAGCTGCTCCAAGTGGCTGGGGAGAGGGAAGTCTGGGCCTCCCTACTTAGGCTGCTACCCCCGCGACCCGACCCCGGATAAGAGGAAGAAAATGGATGGATGGATGTTTTATTATTGCAATAAAAGGCTCTAAATCAAGTCTTACACCAAAATTCAACAACACTAAATAAACACAAACAAATAGAGAGGGTAGATGTGAGCAATACAGTAGAAATATATTTTCCTAAATTATAAGATTTTCACAACTTTAATTCTTTTAACGTTATATTACATATTCTGTAACAGGGAACAGTTGTTAGATCAATGTGAAAAAGTGAGTGTGTGTAGTTGAGATGTGGTACTTTGAGATGAATTCACACACTGGCTCGATATGAACAGCAAGATGTCCAGGCATGAGACACTTTTTACAGCATTAAGTGATCATGAATTACCTTGATTATTCAGCTGGACTTCTATGAAAGTTGTCTTCTGTCTTGTTTCTGGTCTTTAATGATGCATGTTTAAAGACTGCATCTGAAAAAAACAACAAATATGTTAGTGTTGGAGGAAATAAAAGAAAAAATAAGACATTATTACATTTAACACATGTGAAGGCTCTCATTTATCCAAGTTTCCATAATTAAGACTGGAAGTTTTGACTTCTTTTTAAACCTTAAAACTTACACAGACTGTAAGACTTACTGTAAACTAAATGACTCAAATAATGTCACAGATTTTTCCACCTGGATTATTGAGCATGCATCAGGGAATGTCACTTTTCATTTATATCAATTTTTACATTTTAGATAACATTTTAATTTAGCAATCCTAGCCTTTTGATTCTGTTGTTTTAAACTAACAGTGGCATTTCTGTCCAAAGCAAACCTGTCATTATTAAAAAACACATTTTTGCATTACTCTGAAAGCTATAAGTTGTGCTTTATAATGTATGTATAATGTAGCTGTGGTAGCCCGGTGGTCTGTGGTTGTGTCAGGAAGGGCATCCGGCGTAAAAACAATTGCCAAGTCTTCATGCGACTAGTTCGCTGTGGTGACCCCTAACGAAGGG
>JBBPBX010007327.1:50440-65608 GCA_038048925.1 Garcialebias charrua | reverse complement strand
GGGAGATAATTAAATCGAGTGTATGACCCTGGCTGTGTGTGGCTTTCGAGACCGACTGTGACAGGTTGAAAGAGTCCAGGAGGTCCTGAAACTCACATCCAAGCTGATTACTTGGGCAGCAGGTGTGCACGTTGAAGTCCCCACAGAAAAGCCAAGAGTCAAACTTTGGCATTAGGTCAGCCAGTAGTTCAGAAAACTCACTGAGAAAGTTTTTGTTGTATTGAGGGGGCCTATAAAAGAGGCCACACAAAATAGGTTTTGCAGATTCCAGCACAAAAATCATGTTTTCAAAACTGTTGTAATTTTTCTGAGGCAACATGCGGCACTTGAACGCCTCCTCATTGAAAACTGCAGCGAGGCCCCCTCCTCTTCCTGCTCCACGCGGAGCGCTCAGATAAGAGAAGCCAGGTGGGAGGAGTTCAGAGAAGCTGCTGTTGTCCCCAGGTTTCTGCCAGGTTTCCGTGATCAAAAACAGATCCAGATGATGAGTGGAGATCAAATCACTTAATATAAAAGTTTTATTTGTGATCGATCTTGCGTTAAACAGTGCTGACCGTACAGGAACACAGCCAGTTACGTCACTCTCAGATCGAGCGAGCGGGCGGAGGATATGTTTAACGCAGCCTCGGTTCATCACAGCCCTCACGGGGGGGGGACAAGATGGAAGCTGATCGCTGGCGTCATGATTGATAGCAACAAGGCATCTGTTGCGGCGGGCAAAGGAGCGACGGACATCAAAGACGCTGAATTCAGGAGGTAAGTCAGCCGTCGGCGTGTTGTGAGACGAGAGATATTTTTTAAACCTCACCAGCACGCCTGCCCTCGTGCCGCGTCTTCTGCGCCGCTTGTTGCGAGGCAGCGTGGTCGTGTTGCGTTGTAGGAACGCTGGTACAGACGCCAAGAAAGGTGGAGGTGGAGGAGGCTTGAAATGTCCATATTTGCCAGTAGCCGGTGTGTTGATCAGCGAGTCTTGGATACTTAGAAGAGTTGAGCGATCATAGACCAGGAGCGATGATGCATCGTCGATGAAAAAAAGGCAGAACACGAATAGCAGTAAAAAGTTCAGGAGAGGAGTTAGAAAGCGTGCCAGAACAACCGGCGCCATCTTGGAATGTCTTTCTCTTGGAATGAAAACAGAATTTGGAAAAACAGAATGACATTTGGAAAAAACGGAATTATATTTGAAAAAAACAGAATGACATTTGGAAAAAAACGGAATTACATTTGAAAAAAAAAACAGAATGACATTTGGAAAAAAACGGAATTACATTTGGAAAAACAGAATGACATTTGGAAAAAAACAGAATTACATTTGGAAAAAAAACAGAATGACATTTGGAAAAAAACGGAATTACATTTGGAAAAACAGAATAACATTTGGAAAAAAACGGAATTACATTTGAAAAAAACTGAATGACATTTGGAAAAAAACTTAATTACATTTGAAAAAAACAGATTGACATTTGGAAAAAAACGGAATTACATTTGAAAAAACAGAATGACATTTGGAAAAAAACGGAATTACATTTGGAAAAACAGAATGACATTTGGAAAAAAACGGAATTATATTTGAAAAAACAGAATGACATTTGGAAAAAAACGGAATTACATTTGAAAAAACAGAATGACATTTGGAAAAAAACGGAATTACATTTGGAAAAACAGAATGACATTTGGAAAAAACGGAATTACATTTGAAAAAAACAGAATGACATTTGGAAAAAAACGGAATTACATTTGAAAAAACAGAATGACATTTGGAAAAAACGGAATTACATTTGAAAAAACAGAATTACATTTGAAAAAACAGAATGACATTTGGAAAAAACGGAATTACATTTGAAAAAAACAGAATGACATTTGGAAAAAACGGAATTACATTTGAAAAAACAGAATGACATTTGAAAAAAAAAAAAGACATTTGAAAAAACAGAATTACAATAAGCCAAAGCGAAAGTGGCCGGAATCACATTAGAAAAAACGGAATTACATTAAGCCAAACCGGAAGTGGCCGAAGCGGAAGTGGCCCGAATCACATTAGAAAAAAACGGAATTACATTTGGAAAAACAGAATGACATTTGGAAAAAACGGAATTACATTTGAAAAAAACAGAATGACATTTGGAAAAAAACTGAATTACATTTGAAAAAAACTGAATTTCATTTGAAAAAAAAAGAATGACATTTGGAAAAAAACGGAATTACATTTGGAAAAACAGAATGACATTTGGAAAAAACGGAATTATATTTGAAAAAAACAGAATGACATTTGGAAAAAAACAGAATTACATTTGAAAAAAAACAGAATGACATTTGGAAAAAAACGGAATTACATTTGGAAAAACAGAATGACATTTGGAAAAAACGGAATTATATTTGAAAAAAACAGAATGACATTTGGAAAAAAACGGAATTATATTTGAAAAAAACCAGAATGACATTTGGAAAAAAACCAGAATGACATTTGGAAAAAAACGGAATTACATTTGGAAAAACAGAATGACATTTGGAAAAAAACGGAATTACATTTGAAACAAACAGAATGACATTTGGAAAAAAACGGAATTACATTTGGAAAAACAGAATGACATTTGGAAAAAACGGAATTACATTTGAAAAAAACAGAATGACATTTGGAAAAAAACGGAATTACATTTGAAAAAAAAAACAGAATGACATTTGGAAAAAAACGGAATTACATTTGAAAAAACAGAAAAACATTTGGAAAAAACGGATTTAATTCCGATGGTTCTGATTCATCATTCACACAGAACCATTGAGTCATGGACCACTGAATCAGAACCATCAAGTCATGGACCATTGAATCAGAACCATCAAGTCATGGACCACTGAATCAGAACCATCGAGTCCTGGACCATTGAATCAGCACCATCAAGTCCTGGACCACTGAATCAGAACCATCGAGTCCTGGACCACTGAATCAGAACCATCGAGTCCTGGACCATTGAATCAGAACCATCAAGTCCTGGACCACTGAATCAGAACCACCAAGTCATGGACCACTGAATCAGAACCATCTAGTCCTGGATCACTGAATGAGAACCATCAAGTCATTGACCACTGAGAATCAGAACCACCGAGTCATGGACCACTGAGAGTCAGAACCATTGAGTGCTGGACCACTGAATCAGAACCATCAAGTCATGGACCACTGAATCAGAACCACCAAGTCATGGACCACTGAATCAGAACCACCAAGTCATGGACCACTGAATCAGAACCATCTAGTCCTGGATCACTGAATGAGAACCATCAAGTCATTGACCACTGAGAATCAGAACCACCGAGTCATGGACCACTGAGAGTCAGAACCATTGAGTGCTGGACCACTGAATCAGAACCATCAAGTCATGGACCACTGAATCAGAACCACCAAGTCATGGACCACTGAATCAGAACCACCAAGTCATGGACCACTGAATCAGAACCATCTAGTCCTGGATCACTGAATGAGAACCATCAAGTCATTGACCACTGAGAGTCAGAACCATTGAGTGCTGGACCACTGAATCAGAACCATCAAGTCATGGACCACTGAATCAGAACCACAGAGTCATGGACCACTGAATCAGAACCATCTAGTCTGAGAATCAGAACCACCGAGTCATGGACCACTGAATCAGAACCATGGAGTCCTGGACCACTGAATCAGAACCATCTAGTCATGGACCACTGAATCAGAACCACAGAGTCATGGACCATTGAATCAGAACCATCTAGTCATGGACCACTGAGAATCAGAACCACCGAGTCATGGACCACTGAATCAGAACCATGGAGTCCTGGACCACTGAATCAGAACCATCTAGTCATGGACCACTGAGAGTCAGCCATCGAGTCCTGGACCACTGAGAATCTACAGCAGAACCTTCAGAACCAGCTCACCTTCAGATGCAGCTCCTTAGTTTCATCCTCGAGCTTCTCTGCAGCACTCACTGTGGGATCACACACTTTACCTGCTGAAGCTCCGCCCCCACAGGTGTGTGTGTGTGAGAGAGAGAGAGAGAGAGAGAAACGGGTCGTCAGGTAAAGACAGGACCCGGGTTTTAGTGATGGAACATGTACAGTTCTGATTCTGTCTAAACCACCAGTTTACCGTGTGTCCCAGTCCTCCAGTGTCCCAGTCCTCCAGTCTCACAGTCCTCCAGTCTCCCAGTCCTCCAGTGTCCCAGTCCTCCAGTCCTCCAGTCCTCCAGTCGGTTCCTGGTGGACCTGGATCAAAGCGGCTGACAGACAGAATGAGTGTTTGCTGTTTCCTTCTCCTAAATCCTGACTTCCAGATGAAAGGAGGCCCTGACACACACCCTTCCTGTCATCACACACTGATGACTGTTTACACACACACACACACACACACACACACACACACACACACACACACACACACACACACACACACACACACACACACACACACACACACACACACACACCTGTGTAACCGGAGACCTGCCTGTGAAGTGGATCTTCAGACGGGTTCAGGGTTCTGGCGTTCAGACCAGATTTTAATTAAACGTTTAAAACGTTGGAGCGGAAACAGAACATTTGGTGTTTTGTGGGTTTGGACCGTCTCAGAACCAAAGTTCTGGTTCCGTTCATTACATCCTCCCAACAGGTCCCGGAGAGAAACCCAGACCTGTTCTCCAGAGACATGGCTCCAGCTTCTCCTGGACGGTTCCAGGTCTTCCTTGACCAGAGGGAATATATGATCCCCACAGAGTTCTGGATCAGAACCGGGCCCACAGGCACCCTGAGCCGATGGCTGGACCTCCTCAGCTGACTCTGATGAGAAGGTCCTCCAGATAACGGAGCTCCTCTGACTAAGCCGGTCCAGTTTTTTCAGTCCTGATCCAAACCCCAGGACCACAGGTGAGGTTTGGACCAGGACCACAGGTGAGGGTTGGACCAGGACCACAGGTGAGGTTTGGACCAGGACCACAGGTGAGGTTTGGACCAGGACCACAGGTGAGGGTTGGACCAGGACCACAGGTGAGGTTTGGACCAGGACCACAGGTGAGGTTTGGACCAGGACCACAGGTGAGGGTTGGACCAGGACCACAGGTGAGGTTTGGACCAGGACCACAGGTGAGGTTTGGACCAGGACCACAGGTGAGGTTTGGACCAGGACCACAGGTGAGGTTTGGACCAGGACCACAGGTGAAGTTTGGACCAGGACCACAGGTGAGGTTTGGACCAGGACCACAGGTGAGGTTTGGACCAGGACCACAGGTGAGGTTTGGACCAGGACCACAGGTGAGGTTGGACCAGGACCACAGGTGAGGTTTGGACCAGGACCACAGGTGAGGTTTGGACCAGGACCACAGGTGAGGGTTGGACCAGGACCACAGGTGAGGTTTGGACCAGGACCACAGGTGAGGGTTGGACCAGGACCACAGGTGAGGTTTGGACCAGGACCACAGGTGAGGTTTGGACCAGGACCACAGGTGAGGTTTGGACCAGGACCACAGGTGAGGTTTGGACCAGGACCACAGGTGAGGTTTGGACCAGGACCACAGGTGAGGTTTGGACCAGGACCACAGGTGAGGGTTGGACCAGGACCACAGGTGAGGGTTGGACCAGGACCACAGGTGAGGTTTGGACCAGGACCACAGGTGAGGGTTGGACCAGGACCACAGGTGAGGTTTGGACCAGGACCACAGGTGAGGTTTGGACCAGGACCACAGGTGAGGGTTGGACCAGGACCACAGGTGAGGTTTGGACCAGGACCACAGGTGAGGTTTGGACCAGGACCACAGGTGAGGTTTGGACCAGGACCACAGGTGAGGTTTGGACCAGGACCACAGGTGAGGTTTGGACCAGGACCACAGGTGAGGTTTGGACCAGGACCACAGGTGAGGTTTGGACCAGGACCACAGGTGAGGTTTGGACCAGGACCACAGGTGAGGTTTGGACCAGGACCACAGGTGAGGTTTGGACCAGGACCACAGGTGAAGTTTGGACCAGGACCACAGGTGAGGTTTGGACCAGGACCACAGGTGAGGGTTGGACCAGGACCACAGGTGAGGGTTGGACCAGGACCACAGGTGAGGTTTGGACCAGGACCACAGGTGAGGGTTGGACCAGGACCACAGGTGAGGTTTGGACCAGGACCACAGGTGAGGTTGGACCAGGACCACAGGTGAGGTTTGGACCAGGACCACAGGTGAGGGTTGGACCAGGACCACAGGTGAGGTTTGGACCAGGACCACAGGTGAGGTTGGACCAGGACCACAGGTGAGGTTTGGACCAGGACCACAGGTGAGGTTTGGACCAGGACCACAGGTGAGGTTTGGACCAGGACCACAGGTGAGGTTTGGACCAGGACCACAGGTGAGGTTTGGACCAGGACCACAGGTGAGGTTTGGACCAGGACCACAGGTGAAGTTTGGACCAGGACCACAGGTGAGGTTTGGACCAGGACCACAGGTGAGGTTTGGACCAGGACCACAGGTGAAGTTTGGACCAGGACCACAGGTGAGGTTTGGACCAGGACCACAGGTGAGGTTTGGACCAGGACCACAGGTGAAGTTTGGACCAGGACCACAGGTGAGGTTTGGACCAGGACCACAGGTGAGGTTTGGACCAGGACCACAGGTGAGGTTTGGACCAGGACCACAGGTGAGGTTTGGACCAGGACCACAGGTGAGGTTTGGACCAGGACCACAGGTGAGGGTTGGACCAGGACCACAGGTGAGGGTTGGACCAGGACCACAGGTGAGGTTTGGACCAGGACCACAGGTGAGGTTTGGACCAGGACCACAGGTGAGGTTTGGACCAGGACCACAGGTGAGGTTTGGACCAGGACCACAGGTGAGGTTTGGACCAGGACCACAGGTGAGGGTTGGACCAGGACCACAGGTGAGGTTTGGACCAGGACCACAGGTGAGGTTTGGACCAGGACCACAGGTGAGGTTTGGACCAGGACCACAGGTGAGGGTTGGACCAGGACCACAGGTGAGGTTTGGACCAGGACCACAGGTGAGGTTTGGACCAGGACCACAGGTGAGGGTTGGACCAGGACCACAGGTGAGGTTTGGACCAGGACCACAGGTGAGGTTTGGACCAGGACCACAGGTGAGGTTTGGACCAGGACCACAGGTGAGGTTTGGACCAGGACCACAGGTGAGGTTTGGACCAGGACCACAGGTGAGGTTTGGACCAGGACCACAGGTGAGGTTTGGACCAGGACCACAGGTGAGGTTTGGACCAGGACCACAGGTGAGGTTTGGACCAGGACCACAGGTGAGGGTTGGACCAGGACCACAGGTGAGGTTTGGACCAGGACCACAGGTGAGGGTTGGACCAGGACCACAGGTGAGGTTTGGACCAGGACCACAGGTGAGGTTGGACCAGGACCACAGGTGAGGTTTGGACCAGGACCACAGGTGAGGTTTGGACCAGGACCACAGGTGAGGTTTGGACCAGGACCACAGGTGAGGGTTGGACCAGGACCACAGGTGAGGTTTGGACCAGGACCACAGGTGAGGGTTGGACCAGGACCACAGGTGAGGGTTGGACCAGGACCACAGGTGAGGTTTGGACCAGGACCACAGGTGAGGGTTGGACCAGGACCACAGGTGAGGGTTGGACCAGGACCACAGGTGAAGTTTGGACCAGGACCACAGGTGAGGTTTGGACCAGGACCACAGGTGAGGGTTGGACCAGGACCACAGGTGAGGTTTGGACCAGGACCACAGGTGAGGAAGGTTGGACCTTATATCTTCATAACATATCTTCACATAGATTGCTAAATTTGTCGGGTTTTAAATTGTCAGCTATTAAAGAGACCAGAGCCCTCTGCCCGATTTCACGTCACAGATGGTACATTCTTGTGTACCGTATTTTTCGGAGTATAGGTCTCACCCGAGTATAGGTCGCACCTACGTCAAAATGTGGACCGTGTTTAGCTCTGCTGCAAATGTCTCTTCCAGCTTTTAAGAAGATTAACACTTAAAAACAATTAATTCTTTGATAAAAAATTATAGCAAATATGTGTCTGAGCTGAACTTTTCTTTAATAAAGGAATAATTTTAGCAGGATAAACACCTAAAAAATACATTTGTTAGCTGACATTATTGTAAGAGTGTGTCTCAGTTTAATTTTTGTCAATAAATGATTACATATCAGCTTATTTTCTAAAAAGCCATATATAGGTCGCAGGCCATGATATAAAGGTGCGACCTATCCACAGTATTCCTGAGGGTGTCACTGTATTTGCGAATGTGCATTGAACTTCCTGTCCGACACCGGAAGTGCCTTATTCCATAGGCGGAGTATGGATCGCGGGTGTTTTTGAAAGTTATTTTCATTCATTTTATCGGAGCAAACACAGCTTTTGTTTAAACGGAACGTTTACTGAAATGTCCTACCGGGGTTCAGGTACCTGCTGTGCTGTTCGCGGCTGCACCAACAACCGGACCAAGCTAAATCTTTGGCTAAAACAACAGTGTTTTCAACACGGACCCAAAACAAAGAAAGAGTGTTCCTGCATCCTTCTCTATGGCTGTGTCTGTGCGATCAGGTAACATCTGTAATTTCTTTTTATTCAGGGAGGGTTTATTAATGAGAGTTTTGGATGATTTACTGTCTTAAAACGATATATGTCAGGCGCGACCGGTACTTTTAGCCGAGATAGCTACTAACAAACCTTAGCCGAGAGGCCGGAGCAAACGCGTTCGCTATGTATGTATTTTTAAATTATGTCAGCGCGATCAGGTCACATATGTTATTTCTTTTTATTCGGGGAGGGATATTAATGAGCGTTTTGGAAGATTTACTGTCTTAAAACGATAGATCTCAGATGCTCCCGGTATTTTTAGCCGGGATAGCTGCTAACAAACCTTAGCCGAGAGGCCGGAGCAAACGCGTTCGCTATGTATGTATTTTTAAATTATGTCAGCGCGATCAGGTCACATATGTTATTTCTTTTTATTCGGGGAGGGATATTAATGAGCGTTTTGGAAGATTTACTGTCTTAAAACGATAGATCTCAGATGCTCCCGGTATTTTTAGCCGGGATAGCTGCTAACAAACCTTAGCCGAGAGGCCGGAGCAAACGCGTTCGCTATGTATGTATTTTTAAATTATGTCAGCGCGATCAGGTCACATATGTTATTTCTTTTTATTCGGGGAGGGATATTAATGAGCGTTTTGGAAGATTTACTGTCTTAAAACGATAGATCTCAGATGCTCCCGGTATTTTTAGCCGGGATAGCTGCTAACAAACCTTAGCCGAGAGGCCGGAGCAAACGCGTTCGCTATGTATGTATTTTTAAATTATGTCAGCGCGATCAGGTCACATCTGTAATTTCTTTTTATTCGGGGAGGGATATTAATGAGATTTTTGGAAGATTTACTGTCTTAAAACGATAGATCTCAGATGCTCCCGGTATTTTTAGCCGGGATAGCTGCTAACAAACCTTAGCCGAGAGGCCGGAGCAAACGCGTTCGCTATTTATGTCGTTTTAAATTATGTCTGCGCGATCAGGTCACATCTGTAATTTCTTTTTATTTGTCCCTCCTCTTTTAACAAAACGAGTGGTGTTCCCACATTTTTAATGAACGAAAACAACAAAGTTTGGACTGTCTTCAACTGTATTACTCGCATGTAAACAAACGGTGTTTCCGGTCAACCGGAAGTCGTGTGCACATTTCGCGCAAAGCATCATGGGACGTAGGAATACTGTGGATACTCCGAAAAATACGGTAATCGGATTTACCGTGAATAAACACGGCGCAGTTTAAAATAAATTTTAAAGCAGAATTAAACGGATTTATCATTTTGTTTGCAAAAACGAACATAGTTGAATGATAAAAGATACTGTATATATTTTGAGCAATTTTATGCATAGCAAAAAATCATGTCACCCACACTTTAATGACAATAATTATTTGTTCTTTTTTCCTGAGATGAGAACTGGCGCTTGTTATTTGTGGTCCAGACTCTCTGGTCCATCTCCGAGGAGACGTTACCCGTTTACTAATCCACGCAGCTTTGGACTGGAATAACTAACGAGGCATTAGCCGCTCGTTAATGTCAGGACCAAAACACCTCCAGGAGTTCATGGAGAACCTAAAACGAGTCCGGTCGTCGGAGCAGCATCGTGACGTTCTCGTCTTCATTTTGGTTCTTTTTCAACTGAAGCAGAAAGAAGTGAAACATCCACTAAAGTTCTAATAAACGTTCTGTCGGTGTGAGGACAACAAACTGAAGCTGCAGGACACGTACAGCTGGATCATGTTCTGACAGGTGGAACCACCACACTCTGTTGCTGATGGAAGAAGTTCTTCGGTCACGTGAGAACCTCATCAGATCCACAGAGGGGAACATCAGAACAATGCGAGCAGAGAACAGACGTTCTGCTGCGAGTCACCAAAAACTTCCCTCTGGTTGTAATAAATTCATCTTTATTGTTGAAAACTGAATTTACAGCGTAACTGAGGCGAGAACATGGAGAACAAGGAGAACACAGAGAACAAGAACCAGAGAACATCCTCCATCCACCTCTGATCCTGTTTAAACGATCAGTTACTGTTTCTAATCTTTTTCTGTCCACAACAGTTGACTACTGAGTCCATGTTTGAGCTTTAATCTGACAGGAAGTGATGTCACTTCCTGTCAGGAGGCGCTGGACGGTCACCATGGAGCTGAGGACGGAGGACATCTTCCTGCTTTGTCTGATGGACACTCAGGTCCAGTTCAGTGGCGAGACGGACCGACGGAGACAAAATTGTTTCGATCTTCTGAAGTCGAGCCCCCGTTGATGGACGGAGACAAAATATGGAGGGCAGAAGGAAGAGTGGTGGAAAGACAGAAGAAGAGACGGGGACGAAACGTCTCATAGGCTCATCTGATGGACGAAGATGAGGAGGAAGCAGAACAGACAGGAGGTCCAGTTCTTGTGGTCTCAGCACATGTAGGGGTACTTCCAGTCTGTGAGGGGGACGTGAGTCTGCTTCACCACCTGAGGAGACGTCCACCTGAGGACGTAGTGAGGACCACCAGGTTTGTCGTTCGTGCCTGGAGAGAAGCAGCAGACGAACACAAACTGTCAATCAGTTCACCGATCGATCGATCACTTCCTGACAAGATCTGAATGTTCAGGAGGTTCTGGGTCGGTCCGGACCTGAAGCTCTGGCGCCGCCGAACGGCTGCTGGGCCACGACGGAACCGGTGGACTTATCGTTCACGTAGTAGTTCCCCGCCGCGTTCCTCAGAACCCTGGAGGCTTCGTCAAGCACCTTCCTGTCAACACAAACAGAACCTGTGTCCGGATCAAACAGGACATTGGCCCGGGTCAGACAGAACCGGCTGAACCGTTCTCAGTGACTTACGTGTCGTGGGCATACACGGCTCCCGTCAGCGCATACGGAGACGTTCTGTCAATCAGCTGCAGAACCTCCTGGTAGTTCTTCTCAGGATAAACATAAACAGCCAGAACCGGCCCAAAGATCTCCTGGAAAACACCCCAACACACACACACCCCAACACACACACGAGTGAGTATTTGAACTGTCCTGGAGCTGAAAGAACTGATCCTGGAGCTGAAAGAACTGATCCTGGAGCTGAAAGAACTGACCCTGGAGCTCTGACCCTGGAGCTGAAAGAACTGACCCTGGAGCAGAAAGAACTGACCCTGGAGCAGAAAGAACTGACCCTGGAGCAGAAAGAACTGACCCTGGAGCAGAAAGAACTGACCCTGGAGCAGAAAGAACTGACCCTGGAGCAGAAAGAACTGACCCTGGAGCTGAAAGAACTGACCCTGGAGCTGAAAGAACTGATCCTGGAGCTGAAAGAACTGACCCTGGAGCAGAAAGAACTGACCCTGGAGCAGAAAGAACTGATCCTGGAGCAGAAAGAACTGACCCTGGAGCAGAAAGAACTGACCCTGGAGCTGAAAGAACTGACCCTGGAGCTGAAAGAACTGACCCTGGAGCAGAAAGAACTGACCCTGGAGCAGAAAGAACTGATCCTGGAGCAGAAAGAACTGATCCTGGAGCAGAAAGAACTGATCCTGGAGCAGAAAGAACTGATCCTGGAGCAGAAAGAACTGATCCTGGAGCAGAAAGAACTGACCCTGGAGCTAAAAGAACTGACCCTGGAGCTAAAAGAACTGACCCTGGAGCAGAAAGAACTGATCCTGGAGCAGAAAGAACTGACCCTGGAGCAGAAAGAACTGACCCTGGAGCAGAAAGAACTGACCCTGGAGCAGAAAGAACTGACCCTGGAGCAGAAAGAACTGACCCTGGAGCTGAAAGAACTGACCCTGGAGCTGAAAGAACTGACCCTGGAGCTGAAAGAACTGACCCTGGAGCTGAAAGAACTGACCCTGGAGCAGAAAGAACTGACCCTGGAGCAGAAAGAACTGACCCTGGAGCAGAAAGAACTGATCCTGGAGCAGAAAGAACTGACCCTGGAGCAGAAAGAACTGACCCTGGAGCTGAAAGAACTGACCCTGGAGCTGAAAGAACTGACCCTGGAGCAGAAAGAACTGACCCTGGAGCAGAAAGAACTGATCCTGGAGCAGAAAGAACTGATCCTGGAGCAGAAAGAACTGATCCTGGAGCAGAAAGAACTGATCCTGGAGCAGAAAGAACTGATCCTGGAGCAGAAAGAACTGATCCTGGAGCAGAAAGAACTGATCCTGGAGCAGAAAGAACTGATCCTGGAGCAGAAAGAACTGACCCTGGAGCTAAAAGAACTGACCCTGGAGCTAAAGAACTGACCCTGGAGCAGAAAGAACTGATCCTGGAGCAGAAAGAACTGACCCTGGAGCAGAAAGAACTGACCCTGGAGCAGAAAGAACTGACCCTGGAGCAGAAAGAACTGACCCTGGAGCAGAAAGAACTGACCCTGGAGCTGAAAGAACTGACCCTGGAGCTGAAAGAACTGACCCTGGAGCTGAAAGAACTGACCCTGGAGCTGAAAGAACTGATCCTGGAGCTGAAAGAACTGATCCTGGAGCTGAAAGAACTGATCCTGGACTTGCCTCGTTCATGATGGGGTCCTGCGGGTCTTTGGTCTCGATGATGGTCGGCTCCACAAAGTAACCTTTCTGATCGTCACAGTGACCTCCGGCAATGATGGTGAGGTTTGGGGAGGACTTGGCGTGGTCCAACCACCTCTTGATCCGAGTGAAGGACTGGAGGAGGTGGAGGAGATGGAGGAGGTGGAGGGGAGGAGGAGGGGGAGGAGTAAACAACAGGGGGAGGAGGAGGAAAACCTTTGTTAAGATGAAAACTTTGAGCAGAACAGCGTCTGAGGAAACTCGGCGTACCTTCTCATCGATGACGGCAGAGAAGAAGGTGCTGAAGTCCTCCACGGGCTGAGGAGCAAACATCATCATCATCATCATCATCATCATCATCATCATCATCATCATCATCATCATCATCATCATCATCATCATCATCATCATCATCATCATCATCATCATCATCATCACCACAGGTAAACCTCAGTTAGACTCACCTGGAGCAGCTTCACCTGACAAGCTCATCCCCAAGATTAAAGTTGAACAGTTTGTACCTTTTATTTATCTGTTGTTTATTCTTTATTTACATGTTGTTTACCCCTCATTTATCTGTTGTTTACTCTTTATTTACATGTTGTTTACCCCTCATTTATCTGTTTACTCTTTATTTACATGTTGTTTACCCCTCATTTATCTGTTTACTCTTTATTTACATGTTGTTTACCCCTCATTTATCTGTTTACTCTTTATTTACATGTTGTTTACCCCTCATTTATCTGTTTACTCTTTATTTACATGTTGTTTACCCCTCATTTATCTGTTGTTTATTCATTTACATGCTGTTTACCCCTCATTTATCTGTTGTTTATTCTTTATTTACATATTTACCTCATTGATCTGTTGTTTACTCTTTATTTACATGTTGTTTACCCCTCATTTATCCGTTGTTTACTCTTTATTTACATGTTGTTTACTCCAAATTTATCTGTTGTTTACTCTTTATTTACATGTTATTTACCCCTCATTTATCTGTTGTTTATTCATTTACATGTTGTTTACCCCTCATTTATCCGTTGTTTACTCTTTATTTACATGTTGTTTACCCCTCATTTATCCATTGTTTACTCTTTATTTACATGTTGTTTACTCCAAATGTATCTGGTGTTCACTCTTTATTTACATGTTGTTTACCCCTCATTTATCTGTTGTTTATTCATTTACATGTTGTTTACCCCTTATTTATCCGTTGTTTATTCTTTATTTACATGTTGTTTATCCATTGTTTACCCCTCATTGATCAGTTGTTTACCCCTCATTGATCAGTTGTTTACCCCTCATTTATCTGTTGTTTATTCTTTATTTACACGTTTACCTCATTGATCTGTTGTTTACTCTTTATTTACATGTTGTTTACCCCTCATTTATCTGTTGTTTACCCCTCATTTATCTGTTGTTTACTATTTATTTACATGTTTACCCCAAATTTATCAGTTGTTTACTATTTATTTACATGTTGTTTACCCTTCATTTATCTGTTGTTTACCCTTTTTTACATGTTTACCCCTCATTTATCTGTTGTTTATTCATTTACATGTTGTTTACCCCTCATTTATCCGTTGTTTACTCTTTATTTACATGTTGTTTACCCCTTATTTATCCATTGTTTACTCTTTATTTACATGTTTACTCCAAATTTATCTGGTGTTCACTCTTTATTTACATGTTGTTTACCCCTCATTTATCTGTTGTTTATTCATTTACATGTTGTTTACCCCTTATTTATCCGTTGTTTATTCTTTATTTACATGTTGTTTATCCATTGTTTACCCCTCATTGATCAGTTGTTTACCCCTCATTGATCAGTTGTTTACCCCTCACTTATCTGTTGTTTATTCTTTATTTACACGTTTACCTCATTGATCTGTTGTTTACTCTTTATTTACATGTTGTTTACCCCTCATTTATCTGTTGTTTACCCCTCATTTATCTGTTGTTTACTATTTATTTACATGTTTACCCCAAATTTATCTGTTGTTTACTATTTATTTACATGTTATTTACCCTTCATGTATCTGTTGTTTACCCTTTATTTACATGTTGTTTACCCCTCATTTATCTGTTGTTTATTCATTTACATGTTGTTTATCCATTGTTTACCCATTATGTCAGGTCA
>JBBPBX010007327.1:32772-48990 GCA_038048925.1 Garcialebias charrua | reverse complement strand
AGCTGCTGGTTCTCAGTAACTGTGGCCCCCGAGCTGCTGGCTCTCAGTAACTGTGGCCCCTGAGCTGTTGGTTCTCAGTAACTGTGGCCCCCGAGATGCTGGTTTTCAGTAACTGTGGCCCCCGAGTTGCAGGTTCTCAGTAACTGTGGCCCCTGAGCAGTTTGGTTGAATAGCCCTGATTTATTTGTTTACACGTTGATCAACTTCTCCTCACTGACATTATTAAAATATTTTTCCATGAACTATAGCTGTGTCCCAATCCGACGGCTGCATACTACCAAGGACCCGGCCTACCCGGTACACGGAGGCCGGGTCCTTCAAACATCAGGTAGACCGGAAGTCCGCGGCTGTGAATTTCTTTTGAATTGGGACAGGTCTAGCCTTCACGGTTACGTCGGAGTACGTCATGTTGCCTAGCAACCGTGACAGCGCTCAGCCTAAGGAAGAAAGGAGCTTGAAATGCTGTTGTTTTTACTGCTTTTTTTAATTCTAGAGGAAATACAGAACTTTATCACTGCTGGTGGCATGTTTTATAACTTCTGCTGACAGATATATCCAACTTACTTTTTTTTTTTTTGGCTATAAACTGTAGTTTCATGGATAATTTCATTGTCAGTATTAACTTTGTTAACTTGTGCATAATAAATAAATGTTAACTTGTGTATAATAAATAAATCAAAAATCTATCTTATTTACTAATAATTTAATAAAACAATATACTAGAATATTATTTATATTTTATTTAAAATTTTAAATAAATAACTTATTTGAAATTTAGAATACAGCATAACATTTTCCAATATTTTATTGTATAAAATCCATTACTACATAAAGGGGTTGTAAAAAAAAAAGTTAAAAACAGGGTCTTTCATCTATTTTATTAATAAAATAGCGTTTTCATTGAGCATCAGTAGATTAAGCCTCATTATTACTTTAATATCTTATAAAAAATAAATCTTAAACTAAATGTTTTGTTGTTCTCTACATCAGTGTTTTTCAACCTTTTTTGAGCCAAGGCACAGTGTTTTCATTGAAAAAATCACGAGGCACACCACCAACCAAAATTGTAAACATAGATACTCTGTATCCGCCTATATTAAATATATAGTCATTCTCATCAAAGTGTCTTGAATAGGAATGAAAAAAACACAAAAATGTATTTGTATCATATTTTATATTTCTTATTTCAAATTGCACTTAACATGTCTTCAAAAATACACCCGAACAGTACCACAACAATGTGGTCTTAAATTGAAAGAGGTTGTAGAAAACTTCAAAGTGTTTTACAAACTAATTCTGTCCACAAGCATTCTGTTAGCCATTCTCTCTACATTTTACTCACTTGTTGGATAGCTACTCACCGCATACCAAGCACAACGGAGTCGGTGTCGTTGCATCCCCGGTAAAAGTAAATCCAAACGAAATGTAACTCTCACTGTACTGTCTCGAGCTCACGGTATCTGCCTTCTTCTGATATCCACTTATACTAGGGCCTACATCTGGGTCCGAATTTTGTCCAGGGACCAGATCGGAGTTAGTATTTTTTCTTTTCAAAAACTTTTCCATCACTGTCATAGTCTTGCTAGCTAGAATGCAATGCTGTCACTGCTACATGTCACGTTCATGCGTCATTACTTCTCTTGTTTTAATGTGCAATGCTATGTTCCATACTGCCATCTATCTAGCGATAAGGAAATTACACCAGTTAAGTGAAATTTGATATTTTCCACGGCACACCTGATGATCGCTCGCGGCACACTAGTGTGCCACGGCACAGTGGTTGAAAAACACTGCTCTACATGTCCTGAACCAGACCTTGTACTGTAGGATTAATCTAAATATCCCAGTCCTGAACCGTTACTTTAACCAAGACGATCCTAGACTGGACTTGTGATGATGCAGGGAGTCTCTGGAGGTGTTGCTTCATCTCCTGGACCTGGATTCATGACATGGTTGGGGGCGACAACTGTTTTCTGGCTGGCAGGTGCATCCTGCAGGTGGTCTCAGTCAGGAGTGTTTGGGACGCCTCGTTCTGCTGTCCATCATGGTGTCATCCACCTGCCTAAAAACCCAGAGGACCTGCAGGTGGTGTCCCGTGGGTTTGCAGAGCTGGCAGCCACAGAACTTTTTGTTGTTTTGAATTAACTTACTGTTAATAAAATGAATTATAGACAACTAGTTTTTGTAATCAATTTATTTTTTCAAAATTAGAACAAAACAAAGACCAACACATTTTTCAAACTCATAAATATACCGGTAATTTATTTACCGGTATTTGCATTTTTTTCTAGAATACTAAATAATCTTTCCATCATCTCCCTACTTTCATTCAACCTTCTCTCTTCTGCCTCCCTCTGCAGCTTCATATCTTCTCTGATTAAGTCCATTAACTCATCCTCTCTGTTCTTCTTCCTCTTTCTTCCTTGTCTCTGTTCCGTTCTTTCCTCCTCCTCAGCCCTGTCGTCCTGGTCACCCACTGCTGTGCTTGGACCTGGATTGTCCTCACGGATGGAGGAAATTAGGACAGGAGGTGCAATGCAAGGTCTCTGTCCTAACGCCTCATCCATGAGGACAAACCAGGGCCACGTCGCAGCAGTGGGCTTCCCACTCACTCCTTCCCCTGACCCTGGATATTTGCAGTCCTGAACAGAGGAAATAAGATATCACAGTTGGCAAAAAGAGCAACAAACATTTTTTTTAAAGTTTACATGTACATACCAGATTCCAAAAAAGATAGGACACTAAACAAATTGTGAATAAAAACTTAATTTTATGATGTGGGGATGGCAAATGTCAATATTTTATGCATAACATAACATAGATGACAGATCAAAAGTTTAATCTAAGTAAATGTAACATTTTAAAGGAAAAATATGTTGATTCAAAATTTCACATTGTCATCAAATCCCAAAAAAGTTGGGACAAGTAGCAATAAGTGGCTGGAACGCCAATCAACGCTCCGTTCAGAAGCCTGCCTCACTGATGGTATGGGGTTGCATGAGCGCTTGTGGCATGGGCAGCTTGCATGTCTGGAAAGGCACCATTAATGCAGAGAACTATGTTCAGGACTTGTCGCAACTTTTTTTGGGGATTTGTTGACGCCATGAAATTTTGAAACAACATATTTTTCATTTAAAATGATAAATTCTCTCAGTTTAAACTTTAGATCTGTGATCTATTCTGAATAAAATATTAGATGTTGGCACCTCCACATCATTGCATTCAGTTTTTATTCACAATTTGTTTAGTGTCCCAACTTTTTTAGAATCTGGTTTGTATCAACAGAGCACGTACAAATTATATAATTCATTACACATGTACATACTTTGTATTTCTTCTTTAAATTGTCCCATTTCTTTTTAGCCTGCAGAGGAGTTACTTTATCCTGCAGGCACATCTTCTCCAAAATTACCCTAATAACATCAACATAAAATGAATGAAGAGGGGAAACATGGAAAATAATGTCTTAAACCCACAATGAAAAACAGTTTTCACAGCACAACACAAGAGGTTGCAGGTTATGTACAGTAGGGTTAATGAAACTGTACTCAGAAGCATAAGATGAATCTTGTACCTCCACGCCACAGCTGCAGAATGTTTAGCCCCCGTAAATAGGTGGCTGTTTTTATTCCGAAGCTTAATAAAAGCTCGGTCTGCTCCTTGCTCCCTAAAAAACAGAAGAATAAAATTAGCTTAGCAGCGATAATACGACGGGACCCACTGTACGAGCTGACAAAAGATATAAAAAATATCTACGCAAATGACTAACATCCGCTTTAATCATTTATGTCATAAATCATAACCGCTTTAGGCTTTTAATTTTTTAATCCCACATTTTAACATAACTTACATTTAAAAGTGTATTCTGTCGCTTCGTCCGCCATTACGTTCATCCAAAATGTTCCCTCAATGCGCACGCGCAGAGTAAACGCAATGCATTTTGGGATAGCCTCCGTCTGGAAGGATCCACCGGACCCGTCCTTCAAATTCGGGGAAAAGAAGGCCGCATTCGTCGGCCGCATTGAAGCAGTCTTCGAATTGGGACAGGCCTTGGCGCATCGCTGTGACGTCAGCGGCCTTCAAATGCGGCCTTAGACCCATGCAGCCGTCGGATTGGGACACACCTAAAGAGGAAACACCTTCACAGCCCCGCCCCCCATCAGGGTGGGACTTCCTGTCCTCGTCCACTCACGTCTCCCACTCTGACGTCTCTGAGGACGTCCAGCAGCTGCTGTCTGATCTGAGGCCAGGTGGAGTCGGGGACGTACATCCTGGAGCACGCCGAGCACTTCTGTCCTCCGTACTCGAAGGCGGAGCGGATCGTCCCCATCGCCACGCTCCGGACGTCTGCCGACGTGTGCACGAAGTGAAAGTTCTTCCCGCCGCACTCTGTGGACACAAACGTCCATCGGGTCACGGAACATGCAGGACAGCCAGTACCTGAGGGACCTGACGGCGCTCACCTCCGGCCAGCCGAGGGAACGTCCTGTAGACGTCCAGGTTCTGGGCCACCTGCTTCCACAGACGCTTGAACGTCCTGCAGAGAGAAAAAAAGGCTGTTGTCATGGCAACAGATGCGTCGTAACCTGCAGAAACTGCAGGGGACGTCCTTACGGCACGCTGCCGGTGAAGTTGATGCCCGCCAGGTGTGGCGAGGAGGTGACGGCGTCCCCGAACACGGGACCGTCGGCCGGCAGGAACTGGATGATGTTGGGAGGCAGACCGCACTCACGGAGAACTCTGTAGACCACGTAGCTGGCAGAGAGGGCGGAGTCACTGGGCTTCCACAGAACCACGTTGCCCTGGAAACAAAAACAAACATGTATGGACCAGAACTCTGTCCAGGTACGTCCTGACGCTCAGCGATCACACGGGTCGTCACTTTTTATGTTTCTTGAAGGGAATGTGGAAAGTCAGAACCTGACGAACCCTTCTTTGGATCTGGATGGTTCTGCACTCTGATTCTGCCCTGCTGGACCCGTTGGACCACTCACCATGAGAGCCGGAGTTCCTGCCAGGTTCCCCCCGATGGCGGTGAAGTTAAACGGAGACACGGCCGCTACGAAGCCCTGAAACACAGCAGGAACACGGGTCAGGAGTGAAACACAGCAGGAACACGGGTCAGGAGTGAAACACAGCAGGAACACGGGTCAGGAGTGAAACACAGCAGGAACACGGGTCAGGAGTGAAACACAGCAGGAACACGGGTCAGGAGTGAAACACAGCAGGAACACGGGTCAGGAGTGAAACACAGCAGGAACACGGGTCAGGAGTGAAACACAGCAGGAACACGGGTCAGGAGTGAAACACAGCAGGAACACGGGTCAGGAGTGAAACACAGCAGGAACACGGGTCAGGAGTGAAACACAGCAGGAACACGGGTCAGGAGTGAAACACAGCAGGAACACGGGTCAGGAGTGAAACACAGCAGGAACACGGGTCAGGAGTGAAACACAGCAGGAACACGGGTCAGGAGTGAAACACAGCAGGAACACGGGTCAGGAGTGAAACACAGCAGGAACACGGGTCAGGAGTGAAACACAGCAGGAACACGGGTCAGGAGTGAAACACAGCAGGAACACGGGTCAGGAGTGAAACACAGCAGGAACACGGGTCAGGAGTGAAACACAGCAGGAACACGGGTCAGGAGTGAAACACAGCAGGAACACGGGTCAGGAGTGAAACACAGCAGGAACACGGGTCAGGAGTGAAACACAGCAGGAACACGGGTCAGGAGTGAAACACAGCAGGAACACGGGTCAGGAGTGAAACACAGCAGGAACACGGGTCAGGAGTGAAACACAGCAGGAACACGGGTCAGGAGTGAAACACAGCAGGAACACGGGTCAGGAGTGAAACACAGCAGGAACACGGGTCAGGAGTGAAACACAGCAGGAACACGGGTCAGGAGTGAAACACAGCAGGAACACGGGTCAGGAGTGAAACACAGCAGGAACACGGGTCAGGAGTGAAACACAGCAGGAACACGGGTCAGGAGTGAAACACAGCAGGAACACGGGTCAGGAGTGAAACACAGCAGGAACACGGGTCAGGAGTGAAACACAGCAGGAACACGGGTCAGGAGTGAAACACAGCAGGAACACGGGTCAGGAGTGAAACACAGCAGGAACACGGGTCAGGAGTGAAACACAGCAGGAACACGGGTCAGGAGTGAAACACAGCAGGAACACGGGTCAGGAGTGAAACACAGCAGGAACACGGGTCAGGAGTGAAACACAGCAGGAACACGGGTCAGGAGTGAAACACAGCAGGAACACGGGTCAGGAGTGAAACACAGCAGGAACACGGGTCAGGAGTGAAACACAGCAGGAACACGGGTCAGGAGTGAAACACAGCAGGAACACGGGTCAGGAGTGAAACACAGCAGGAACACGGGTCAGGAGTGAAACACAGCAGGAACACGGGTCAGGAGTGAAACACAGCAGGAACACGGGTCAGGAGTGAAACACAGCAGGAACACGGGTCAGGAGTGAAACACAGCAGGAACACGGGTCAGGAGTGAAACACAGCAGGAACACGGGTCAGGAGTGAAACACAGCAGGAACACGGGTCAGGAGTGAAACACAGCAGGAACACGGGTCAGGAGTGAAACACAGCAGGAACACGGGTCAGGAGTGAAACACAGCAGGAACACGGGTCAGGAGTGAAACACAGCAGGAACACGGGTCAGGAGTGAAACACAGCAGGAACACGGGTCAGGAGTGAAACACAGCAGGAACACGGGTCAGGAGTGAAACACAGCAGGAACACGGGTCAGGAGTGAAACACAGCAGGAACACGGGTCAGGAGTGAAACACAGCAGGAACACGGGTCAGGAGTGAAACACAGCAGGAACACGGGTCAGGAGTGAAACACAGCAGGAACACGGGTCAGGAGTGAAACACAGCAGGAACACGGGTCAGGAGTGAAACACAGCAGGAACACGGGTCAGGAGTGAAACACAGCAGGAACACGGGTCAGGAGTGAAACACAGCAGGAACACGGGTCAGGAGTGAAACACAGCAGGAACACGGGTCAGGAGTGAAACACAGCAGGAACACGGGTCAGGAGTGAAACACAGCAGGAACACGGGTCAGGAGTGAAACACAGCAGGAACACGGGTCAGGAGTGAAACACAGCAGGAACACGGGTCAGGAGTGAAACACAGCAGGAACACGGGTCAGGAGTGAAACACAGCAGGAACACGGGTCAGGAGTGAAACACAGCAGGAACACGGGTCAGGAGTGAAACACAGCAGGAACACGGGTCAGGAGTGAAACACAGCAGGAACACGGGTCAGGAGTGAAACACAGCAGGAACACGGGTCAGGAGTGAAACACAGCAGGAACACGGGTCAGGAGTGAAACACAGCAGGAACACGGGTCAGGAGTGAAACACAGCAGGAACACGGGTCAGGAGTGAAACACAGCAGGAACACGGGTCAGGAGTGAAACACAGCAGGAACACGGGTCAGGAGTGAAACACAGCAGGAACACGGGTCAGGAGTGAAACACAGCAGGAACACGGGTCAGGAGTGAAACACAGCAGGAACACGGGTCAGGAGTGAAACACAGCAGGAACACGGGTCAGGAGTGAAACACAGCAGGAACACGGGTCAGGAGTGAAACACAGCAGGAACACGGGTCAGGAGTGAAACACAGCAGGAACACGGGTCAGGAGTGAAACACAGCAGGAACACGGGTCAGGAGTGAAACACAGCAGGAACACGGGTCAGGAGTGAAACACAGCAGGAACACGGGTCAGGAGTGAAACACAGCAGGAACACGGGTCAGGAGTGAAACACAGCAGGAACACGGGTCAGGAGTGAAACACAGCAGGAACACGGGTCAGGAGTGAAACACAGCAGGAACACGGGTCAGGAGTGAAACACAGCAGGAACACGGGTCAGGAGTGAAACACAGCAGGAACACGGGTCAGGAGTGAAACACAGCAGGAACACGGGTCAGGAGTGAAACACAGCAGGAACACGGGTCAGGAGTGAAACACAGCAGGAACACGGGTCAGGAGTGAAACACAGCAGGAACACGGGTCAGGAGTGAAACACAGCAGGAACACGGGTCAGGAGTGAAACACAGCAGGAACACGGGTCAGGAGTGAAACACAGCAGGAACACGGGTCAGGAGTGAAACACAGCAGGAACACGGGTCAGGAGTGAAACACAGCAGGAACACGGGTCAGGAGTGAAACACAGCAGGAACACGGGTCAGGAGTGAAACACAGCAGGAACACGGGTCAGGAGTGAAACACAGCAGGAACACGGGTCAGGAGTGAAACACAGCAGGAACACGGGTCAGGAGTGAAACACAGCAGGAACACGGGTCAGGAGTGAAACACAGCAGGAACACGGGTCAGGAGTGAAACACAGCAGGAACACGGGTCAGGAGTGAAACACAGCAGGAACACGGGTCAGGAGTGAAACACAGCAGGAACACGGGTCAGGAGTGAAACACAGCAGGAACACGGGTCAGGAGTGAAACACAGCAGGAACACGGGTCAGGAGTGAAACACAGCAGGAACACGGGTCAGGAGTGAAACACAGCAGGAACACGGGTCAGGAGTGAAACACAGCAGGAACACGGGTCAGGAGTGAAACACAGCAGGAACACGGGTCAGGAGTGAAACACAGCAGGAACACGGGTCAGGAGTGAAACACAGCAGGAACACGGGTCAGGAGTGAAACACAGCAGGAACACGGGTCAGGAGTGAAACACAGCAGGAACACGGGTCAGGAGTGAAACACAGCAGGAACACGGGTCAGGAGTGAAACACAGCAGGAACACGGGTCAGGAGTGAAACACAGCAGGAACACGGGTCAGGAGTGAAACACAGCAGGAACACGGGTCAGGAGTGAAACACAGCAGGAACACGGGTCAGGAGTGAAACACAGCAGGAACACGGGTCAGGAGTGAAACACAGCAGGAACACGGGTCAGGAGTGAAACACAGCAGGAACACGGGTCAGGAGTGAAACACAGCAGGAACACGGGTCAGGAGTGAAACACAGCAGGAACACGGGTCAGGAGTGAAACACAGCAGGAACACGGGTCAGGAGTGAAACACAGCAGGAACACGGGTCAGGAGTGAAACACAGCAGGAACACGGGTCAGGAGTGAAACACAGCAGGAACACGGGTCAGGAGTGAAACACAGCAGGAACACGGGTCAGGAGTGAAACACAGCAGGAACACGGGTCAGGAGTGAAACACAGCAGGAACACGGGTCAGGAGTGAAACACAGCAGGAACACGGGTCAGGAGTGAAACACAGCAGGAACACGGGTCAGGAGTGAAACACAGCAGGAACACGGGTCAGGAGTGAAACACAGCAGGAACACGGGTCAGGAGTGAAACACAGCAGGAACACGGGTCAGGAGTGAAACACAGCAGGAACACGGGTCAGGAGTGAAACACAGCAGGAACACGGGTCAGGAGTGAAACACAGCAGGAACACGGGTCAGGAGTGAAACACAGCAGGAACACGGGTCAGGAGTGAAACACAGCAGGAACACGGGTCAGGAGTGAAACACAGCAGGAACACGGGTCAGGAGTGAAACACAGCAGGAACACGGGTCAGGAGTGAAACACAGCAGGAACACGGGTCAGGAGTGAAACACAGCAGGAACACGGGTCAGGAGTGAAACACAGCAGGAACACGGGTCAGGAGTGAAACACAGCAGGAACACGGGTCAGGAGTGAAACACAGCAGGAACACGGGTCAGGAGTGAAACACAGCAGGAACACGGGTCAGGAGTGAAACACAGCAGGAACACGGGTCAGGAGTGAAACACAGCAGGAACACGGGTCAGGAGTGAAACACAGCAGGAACACGGGTCAGGAGTGAAACACAGCAGGAACACGGGTCAGGAGTGAAACACAGCAGGAACACGGGTCAGGAGTGAAACACAGCAGGAACACGGGTCAGGAGTGAAACACAGCAGGAACACGGGTCAGGAGTGAAACACAGCAGGAACACGGGTCAGGAGTGAAACACAGCAGGAACACGGGTCAGGAGTGAAACACAGCAGGAACACGGGTCAGGAGTGAAACACAGCAGGAACACGGGTCAGGAGTGAAACACAGCAGGAACACGGGTCAGGAGTGAAACACAGCAGGAACACGGGTCAGGAGTGAAACACAGCAGGAACACGGGTCAGGAGTGAAACACAGCAGGAACACGGGTCAGGAGTGAAACACAGCAGGAACACGGGTCAGGAGTGAAACACAGCAGGAACACGGGTCAGGAGTGAAACACAGCAGGAACACGGGTCAGGAGTGGGACAGAGGCTGTGTTCAGAGACCTGCAGGTGTTCTACAGAAACACGACTGATCCATCTGGAACACCTGTCACATCTGGAACACCTGTCACATCTGGAACACCTCTCCTGAGGAGGACGGTTGTTGAACTTGTATAGAGGAGAAGCGTGACGTTGAGCTGCAGCCTGGCGCACCGCAGCTTGTGTGTGTGTGTTGGTGTGTGTGCGTCCTGCAGCCACCTCACCTTTATGATTTACCGTATTTCCGCTCCATAAGTCGCACTTTTTGCCTAATTTGCATGCCCTGCAACTAATGGAGAGGTGAGACTTGTTTATGGATTTCCCCCCATATTTTTAGACCAATTTTTGGCTCAGATATGACCGTTTTTTATTTAGGCAAAAAATGGTGCAGTACCACTTTTGTCCACAAGGGTACACCGACCATTCCCACTTCATGTGTCCGAAAAAGCTTCCTCTGGTCGGACTAATGCCGGGTACCGACCAGACGCGTTTCGGGCAGCGGAAGCGGCCGGTTTACATTGAAAGTCTATGTGGAGACGCGTCGAGGCGCGGCGAATCGTGAAGCGTCGCGTTTTGAGCTTTTGAAGCGGCGCGGCGGCACGCGGCAATTCCTTTCCGCGCGCGCCCAAAGCAACCTACGCGTCGAGCAGCGTCGAGCCGCCAAGGGTCAAATATTTGAACTTTTGACGCTCGACGCGTCGCAGCAACCAATCGGGAGAGACTCTGCTATGTGATGAAGCAACGAAAACGGGACTTTTTTTTACTTTTTAAACTTACCACATCGAGCCTCCATGAAGGAATCAGCCTCCGTAAGAAACTTGGCATTTTTACAGTTGCTGCTGTCCGCTCGAGCGTACAATCACCCCAAACATAAAAAAACACGTTTTAATCTCAACAAAGACTTTTGGAGCTGCAGTTCGGCTCATAGAAAACCCACTCAAGTAGTAACGAGACTCACGTACAGCTGATTTCGTCTGCCCGGTGTACACGAAACAACCGGAAAAGGAGCCAGACGCTCCTCCTCTGCCTCCTCCCAGGGCGCGTCATCAGACGCGTCTTCAGTGGCTGTGTGAAAGTGACAAGCGGCCAAAAGGGGGCGGCAGGAGCGTTTCGACGCGTTAGGTCGGTAGCGGGGGCCTGTGAATTTGTCGCTGTTGACCCCGGGGGGTCATTGTGTGTAGTCACTGGTGGGGCTTCTCCTGTTCTCCCCTTTGGTCGGATCTGGGGAGTTGGTGAGTGGCTCGTCCTGTTCGGGTGGCCCTGGGGACTCTGGGCTCGGGGTCCTGCTTGGGGTCTTGGGCTCTGGTTGCCCCTTTGCCTGCCTCGGGCCTTGGGGGGGCGGATCTCTGATTCCTCACGATTACTATTGAATGTTCTATTGGAGGAAACTTTTTCACTTATGCATGCTCACAACCACACGCAAATGGATGCAGGGATGTATATGTAGATATATGCAGATATGTAGATGGGTATATGAATGAATATGAATGTATTCATTCATTCATTCAACCTTTATTTATACAGGCTAGCCTCGTTGAGTCACGGGGACTCATTTACAAGAGGGACCTGTCTCACTCACACCAAACAACCATCCACTCTCACACTCACACCTAGGGTCAATTTAGAGTCACCAATCAGCCTAACAAGCATGTTTTTTGGTCTGTGGGAGGAAACCGGAGTACCCGGAGGAAACCCACGCATGCACGGGGAGAACATGCAAACTCCACCCAGAAAGGCCCCGGACCGGGATTTGAACCGGCAACCTTCTCGCTGAGAGGCAGCAGCTCTACCAGTTGTGCCACCGTGCTGCCCAGAGGCATATGTATGTATACTGTATATATATTTGTAGGTATGGTATACCGGTATGACTCTGTCGCTGCCCGGTCTCCTGCTCTGGATGCAACTACCGTTAGCTCAGTGTTTGTTAGCAAGATAAGTCAAGAACCACAGGACAGATTTTGATCAAACTTACAGAAAGTAATCACTGGATGGACATTTACAACTGACTAGCTTTATGAGATGTTTGAGATAAAATTCGATGTTTTATAACAGTAAATGTGTCGCGGTTAGCTTAGTTGTTTTTCCAGGTACAAATATCTCATAAACCAAACGGCAGATTTTCTTTAAACTTACAGAAAGTAATTACCGGTACTTGGTGGTCATTTACAAACTGTTAGCTGTATGAGATTTTTGAGCTAAAATTCGATTTATTTATAATTTATTTTGGCAGCGCACGCGGCGGTTTGGAAGAAGTCAAAGCGAAAAAATTTAAATCCAGCTGATTTGACCATTTCGTGAATTTATTAAGGAACGGTTAAAAGTCCACTGACATCATCTTACAAATTTGCATGAAATGATAGAAGATATACAGGTGGTCCCCGACTTATGAGCGCATCGACATACGAGGTTCCGGACTTACGAGCTGACTAACGAACAGTAAAGTTGTACAGAACATACAGAAAATACAGCACTATGTGTGTTTTTAGATGAAAGTGTGTTAGCTAACAGTTTGTAAACAAGTTTCTGAGCATGTTTATGAACTAGTATGTACGTTTGTGTTGAAAAACGAGTGTTCGTAGTAGCGCTAGCATAAATTTTCCGACTTACGACCGAAAATCCGGACTTACGAGCGACACGTGTTTCGTGTTCCGACATACGAGATTTCGTGTTACGAGCACCTCGTAGTAACGGAACTCGCTCGTAAGTCGGGGACTACCTGTACAGTATATTTTATCATTCAACTATGTTCGTTTTTGCAAACAAAATGATAAAATAATGAAAATTCCTTCCAAACTGACTCTAAAATTAAAAACCGCTTTTCTCTCTGAAAAATCCGACTACAAGCGAATGCAACATTTGTGACTAGGAGAAAGAACGTCTTTAGAACGCCCCATATAAATATTCATGCGAACAAGAAATAAAACAACAAAATTATCAATCTAAATTAAGATTTGAGCGATTTGTCTTCAGTTTGGGAAGCAGGAAGTTAGATGAGCAGAAACAGCAGGTTCTAATTTAGTTCTGCACCGTATGTATTTGACTCTTACCTGTTCAGGAAGCAGCTCAGTCCGAGGGGAGGCAGCTTTATTTATTCCATTTTTGACGAAGGTCTTTCATCTTTTGGGAAAGTGAAAAGGCTCACTTGTTCACTGATGATATTAGAACACCCAAATGCAACATAACCGGCATTTTTCAAGTTATACAAAAAAAAAATAAAGGGGGGCGATCTGGCTGAGAATGAATATGCGTTAATGGCAGATGCAAACTGCAGGTCCTGCTTCCTACGTCACAAATGTTGCATTCGCTTGTAGTTGGAAATTTCAGAGAGAAAAGCTGTTTTTAATTTTAGACTCAGTTTGGAAGGAATTTTCATTATTTTATCATTTTGTTTGCAAAAACGAACATAGTTGAATGATAAAATATATATATCTTCTATCTATCATTTCATGCACATTTGTAAGATGATGTCAGTGGACCTTTAAGCTCAGGAACCCTTTTGCTATAATGTCAGCTAAGAAATATATATTTAAGCGTTTATTTAGCAAAATTTTTAAGAAATAAAGCCGTCCCATCCGTGCGCGTGCGTGCATGTGGCGAAACTACTTTTTAAAATCCAGCTGATTTGACAATTGCGTTCATTTATTAAGGAAAAGTTCAGCTAAGACACATCTTTGCTATAATTTTCAGCAAACAAATATTGTTTTTGCCGTGTTAATCTTGTAAAGTCCTTCCGTGCGCGCTCGCTCCTGTGGCCTCCGTTTTCAGCAGGACAAATTACGCGCTGACGCGTCGCGTAGCGGTCACGCACAATAGATGCGACACGTTTATGGATTTTTCCAATTTATTGCCAATAATTGAACAAAGCGACTTACGGTATATAAAGGTGAGACTTATCAGGTGGAAATACGGTAATATGCTGGAACTCACTTCAATCCTTTTTAAACGGCATCGACTTTAGACCAGAACATCTGATGTTTCCTGTCAGACAGGAGTCAGAGCTCGGCTCCGACCGAAAGTTACAGGAACTAAAGCGAGACGCCCGTAGAGACTCCAGGACTATTCTCAGGAGACTTCGCGTGAATTTATTTGTACGTTTGAAGTTCAGACGACTGGACTGTGAACCTCCGAGGCTCAGAACCAGTTCTGTTTCTGTTTCCTTTAGGCTCTGAGCTCAGAGATGGTTCGGACCGCAGCTCAGGTAATAATAATAATAATAATAATAATAATAATAATAATAATAACAATAATAATAATAATAATAATAATAATAAGGTGAGGTGTTCCTACCTCCAGCCCTCGGTACAGCGAGGTGTTGGTGCTTTCCTTCGTGCTGATCGGTTGCTGTGCCACCAGCTCCAGAGCGTGTTTGGCATTAAATCTCCAGAAGTCGATGAGCTCTGCGGCGGCGTCAATCTCTGCCTGAACCACCGTTTTACCCTGAACACCAGACAGAAAGACAGATGAGAACCCATCAGAAGATAGGAGAACTTGTAAGGACGGAGGTATAGATTCTCAGGTGAGACACCTACCTGTCCAATCATGGTCTTGGCCAAGATCTCTGCTCGTCTGGGTCCACTGAGGACATCAGCAGCCTTGAAGAAGACCTGGGCCCGGTCCTGGACGGGCTTTAGGTCCCACTCTTTCCTGGCTGCCACCGACGCCTGGATGGCCTTATTGATGAGGTCCTGAAGTGGGTTCAGCCAAACAGAACCATAAAGATCTAAGGATTTTAAAGGTCTAAAAGCACTGAATGATTTGAATCAATGGTTCTGCAGAGTCCTCCTCCAACAGACAAGTCCAGTCAGAACCCCGTGAACCAGATGAAGTCCAGACAGAGATTCAGAACCTTACCTTGTCAGCATAGCAGAACTTTGCCACCTTGTGAGAATGATTGAAGGGCTGGGAACAGAAAGAGAGAACCATCACAACAGAACCTCACCCAGGGTAAAGTTTGATCACAGCCGTTTCCTCACAGACAGCTGGTATCTGATGTCTTTGGTCCACACGTGTTCATCTCCCACCACACACGGGATCTGCTCAGTCTGCCCCTTCAGCCTCTCCAGAACCTGCAGAACCACGTCAGGTTAAAAACAGTTGACTGAACGATGAAAGAGATGGACTGATAGAAACTTCAAACCTTCTGGAGCTCCGTTCGCTCTGGACTTCCCTCTGTAAAACTCAGGATGGGTTCATTGGTCACCTCCACTGCTGCACAGGAGAACGTCTTAAACCTGCAGAGAGAACAAAATGTCTTAAACCCGAAGAGAGAAGAGAATGTCTTAAACCCAAAGAGAGAAAGTCTTAAACATGGAGAGAACATCTTAAACTTGCAGAGAGAACAAAATGTCTTAAACCTGCAGAAAGAATGTCTTAAACCTGAAGAGAGAAGAGAATGTCTTAAACCCAAAGAAAGAGTCTTAAACATGAAGAGAGAACATCTTAAACCTGCAGAAAGAACGTTTCAAATCTGCAGAGAGAACAAAATGTCTTAAACCTGCAGAAAGAATGTCTTAAACCTGAAGAGTAGAGAATGTCTTAAACCCAAAGAAAGAGTCTTGAACATGAAGAGAGAACATCTTAAACTTGCAGAGAGAATGTCTTAAACCTGCAGAGAGAACGTTTCAAACCTGCAGAGAGAACAAAATGTCTTAAACCTGAAGAGAGAATTTCTTAAACCTGCAGAGAGAACTTCTTAAACCTGAAGAGAACATTAAACCTGAAGAGAACATATTAAACCTGAAGAGAACATATTAAACCTGCATAGAGAACGTCTTAAACCTGCAGATAGAATTTCGTAAACCTGCAGATAGAATTTCGTAAACCTGCAGATAGAATTTCGTAAACCTGCAGATAGAATTTGCAGAGAGAAGAACATTTCTTAAACCTGCAGACAAAACGTCTTAAACCCCCAGAGAGATGAGAATGTC
>JBBPBX010007327.1:0-24493 GCA_038048925.1 Garcialebias charrua | reverse complement strand
ACACACACACACACACACACACACACACACGCACGCATGCACGCACACACACACACACACAGGTATATGTAGGTGATATATAAAACAGAAACTCTTTCTACAGCAAATGTTAGATCTTTAGAGTTGACTCTAGTTTGTCTGCTGGACTGAGTTCAGCCTTAAAGCAGCCCAGAAATTAATCAGCCATCTTCAGCCACTGCACTTACTTTAGGTGTCAGCATCAACTTGAAATGATGGATGTGTATGGTGTGTGTGGTTGTGGCAGGGGTGAGCGTTTGTTTGCAGAAAAGCTGCAGGAGGAAGAAGAACGTGCAGCTCTCACCAAAAGGTCAACAATACTGTCGACTTGTGTGTGTGTGTGTGTGTGTGTGAGGGGATGAGGTGAAAACAATTACAACAAAGTGTACCCTCGAAGTGCTAATACTGTAGGTCTCTAACAAAACACTTGAATAAAACATGATGTAACTTCAATATTCTACAGTCAGTATCTACAGTATCTTTAGGTCAGATTGAGGTGCGACAACAAACCGTCACATCCGCTGTGTTTAATAGTGACTCATCGAATGCCAAAGTAAACAGTGAAACACTGACGATTCCTGTAAATGCTGACTGAGATGACTAAGATCGATATCCTGTGAAACGGAAGACTTTAAACTTAGGTGTCGTATGCCATACTGTTTCTGAAGGGCCACACAGCAAGACCACACACATGCTAGCAGCTAGGTGTGTTTAGAACAGGGGTCAACAACACGGTGCCCGCGGGCACCCGGTCGCCCCCAAGGACCATTTGAGGTGCCCCTGGACCTGTTCTAAAAATAGCACAACTTACTACTAAGCTGCATTTAAAATTTCTTTTTATTCAGTTGTTATTCTTTTTTTGTATTTATACATTTATTTTAATTTGTCTATCTTAAAAATATGTTCTTAAAAATATGTTTATTATACATTTTTTTCAATTTACGCTTTGTTATTTCCGAAGAGTTTATCAAACTGGTGCCCTTTGTATGACTCCGTACCCACGAAGTAGCTCTCAGTTTCAAAAACGTTGGTGACCCCTGGTTTAGAGTGTACAAAGAAAGTGGTTTGCTAACATACTAGGAGTGACAAGGCAGAAAAAATAATCAATTAACTAATTAAATTAGAGTAATATAAATACTATATAAATGTTTGGAAATTAAAGAGGGAACACAAAAATATCTACCGGTACATTAGCAGCTGAGTGAACAAATATGTTAGTGTATGCTAACTGCTTGTTCGCATACATGCTAAGGGTGGCAAGGCAGAAAAAATAATCATTGAACTAATTAAATTGAAATAATATAAATACTGTTAGGAAATTCAAGAGATAACACAAAAATATTTACATTAGCAGCTGAATGAACAAATTTGTTAGTGTATGTTGATGCTAATTACTTGTTAGCATACATGATAAGGGTGACAAGACAGAAAAAATAATCACTGAATTAATGACAATAATATAAATACTATTGTAGCATGAAGATGTGCTCTACTGACCATGACCTCTGACCCTGAGGTCACCTTTTATAACCACCCTGAAGGTTTTGAAGGTTCACTTTTAAGCTTTTTATAAATAAAAACATATTCACAAAGTTACGTTTGTTTTATTTGATTATGACAGGTGTGAACATGAATAGTTATTATTTGCAATCATTAAGAAATCCTCAGGAAGGTACTTGGTGTGTCATCTGGACAGATAATGGATGATAAGGAAACCTGGTGGTGGAATAGTGAGGTGCAGGATGCCATTCAAAGAAAGAGATTAGCCAAGAAGAAATATGACAGTGAGAGGACTGAAGAGAGGAGACAGGAATATAGGGAGATGGGACATTGAGCAAAGAGGGAAGTAGCTAAGGCAAAGCAGAGGGCGTACAATGAGTTGTATGGGAGACTGGACACTAAATCCTTTGGAAAACATAGTCTGTTAACCCATGGAAAACTGAGTCTGTGATCCCTTGGAAAACAAAGTCTTATAACCCACAGCGGTAATTCCACAACGATTGGGGTTATTGATTTCATCAGCAAGAATGGATTTTAATCAGCATGTAGAGGGGATCCCTCGATTGAAGCAGAGGAGGCGGTCCTTGGATGAAGGTTGAAGACCAACGTTGGAGTAGCAGGTCCCCACATCGAAGGTTGCGGGCTGGATGGCTTCCAGTCGGTGCCACCCTGGTTCAATGTGTCATGCAATTATGTGGTTTTAGGTGGGCTTATGACAGGGATTCTACATTAGGCCCTACCTATATGCACCTGGTATGTAAGCTATCATGGATTAGATCAGCTACAATTACCAATTAAGGGGTGGATCAATGCTGTAAAAAATCAGATATAGGGATGTATACCTATAGAGTTTTGGAGGGCTTCTGTAACGAAGGCCTCTTCTTTCAAACTATTCCTCCATTCATTACTTAGTTTAGGTTAAACTAAAAATAAAAAAATGAAATCTAGTTTGGTCTAAATGTCTGTTGTCTTTTAGACGAACGACGCAAGATTTGGTATTCCCTATAAATTTTGAAGTCTATGGCGAGACTCATCAAAATGAATAGATCTAGAATAGAGACGATCGAATCGGTTCTATCTAAATGATTGGGAGATCAGTGTAGATTATAGTACCTTAAGTAGTATTAATCTATAATGACTCTTCAAAGATTGAGATCACAAGATGAACAGCATGTTGGCATAGTTAAATCCATTTAAGTCTTCAACTAACATTAATCAAAACCTCTTTGGCTGGGGGTGTTCAGAAAACAATCACAACTACAATAACAACAAAAGTAGCAATTAAGCAACTAAAAAACAATGTTTCACTACGTCAAACTCACTCTGGTCGTCAGATTCCAACGTGTCACACACAAGAAAAACAGTTCTTAGCTTTATAACCGATGTCAATTAAATCCTGCAGATTTAAACGGTTGTTAAGGTTAGTTTTTTGTTGTGGGTTTTATGCTTAGCGTTTCTAAGTTCTAGTTGGAACGGTTTCTTTTCGCAACTAGTATAGTTTAAACTGTTTAGTTTATTTACTATCCTGTGCTTGGACGACCTTATTTTCCCATGAAGTCTGTGAGTTTGCGAGATCTTTGTCGTTTGTGGGGTTATTGAAATCTTTGTCCTTGACATGGGCATGACCTAACATCACCCCCCTGTGGTCATGGGGGACCACGCGCACAGGTGTGGACGTCCGTCCATGGGCACGAGTTAGGATGCCTTTGTTTAGTTTAAGCTGTTTGCGCAGTTTATTGGGAACCTTGTACAGGAACCTTACAGGTTTCGGCCAACGTATCTCTGTACGTTTACCTCTTTCTGCGTAATTCAGGCGTGTCACAACTGTCGGCGCAGTCGCAGGTGTGTCTGACTGGTCAGACTGCGACGGGTCACCGTCGTTGTGGTGTGTGTCTTCCCACTCCATGACTGAAGAGGTGCTCTTTGAGTCTGTAAGAACTATGTCATCTCTGAGTAGTTCTAGACACAAATGCTCTTGAACCAAGGTTTCATTGAAAGCTTGGCAGATAGCCGGATTACCTGTCCCAGAGGACAGTACAGCGTCTTTGGTGTGGGATCCCTGGATCTCCACACCTTCTTCCACCTGTGGTAGGAAGTGTGAGCTTGCCCCCCTTTTGTTTGAGGAGGGGTCCTCAAAATCAGTTACAATGATGTCCAAGTGACTGTCAGCGTGTGGTAGACTGTCACTTTCTGGACTCAGATGTCCTTGAACCAAGATTTCACTGAAAGCTTGGCCGTCTGCCGAATTACCCATCCCACAGGACAGTACAACGTCTTTGGTGTGGGATCCTTGGACCTCCACACCTTTCTCTACCTGTGGTAGGTAGTGTCCAGTGAGAGCTGAAGGTGTCAGCTCACAGAGGAGGCTCTCGTGATGGGCCAGAGTCTGGTCCAATTGTTGAGTCTCCTCTGTCTCACCTGTAGGTTCACTTACCGGGTTTGTGCTCTTGGCTGGGGAATCTCTTGTGACCTCAGCGGTACCTGCTGTCAGACAGTGACCTTGTGGAGGCACCTCGAACGGCAGTGGATCGCTCACTGTGGCCCACAATGTCTGATCACCATAATTTATAATCGCGTCGAAGCGATTAATAAAATCTTGGCCGACCAAAAATTGGAAAGAGTCAAGCTTAGACACGTATACCGGGTGGTATAGTGACATTTTGCCAATCTGCATGTAAACCATGGCTATAGCTGTCAAGGATGTACCAGTCTCTGCGAGGCCCCGTAGCACAAAAGCACAATTCCCGAAGGGTATTTGCCTGTCAACACCGTTAGCGGCGGTCCGTAGCTCCTGAAACAGTTCGGCTGACATGACAGACACGTCTGAGCCGCAATCCAGGAGTGCTTCTCGCGCGAGGACCCCTTCCAGTGTGAGTGGCAGGTAAGCTTTCTTAGCGGGCCCCATTCTCATAAAGTTACAAAGAAACCGTCTAGGTTTAAGCACACGCTTCTGTTTACATGTACCTCCATCTGTGCAAACTTCGTTGCTGTCAGCATCATGATGGCTGTCCGCCTCACGACCCTCAGGATGTTGATTATCAGCAATATGTTTGCTGTCAGCATCTGGACTTTCAGGACGCTGATCATCAGCAATTTGTTTGCTGTCAGCTTCCTTGTCACGTTGACGTTGTTGTTGTCAACTGTGTGCACTGAGTTGTTGCAAAAGCCAGCGCTACGCTTCGCCTCACCAGGTTGAACAACGTTGTTAGTGTTATTATCAAGGATAACGCCACACATTGTGTCAGCTTGGTCATCTGCTGTAACATTCAAATCATTTAACAAACTACTTACCTCCTCTGTCTCTTTCGAGCGCGGAGGCGTCGTTTCCTTAATCTGGAGCTTGTGTGACTCTTTGCATGTCTCGAACTGTGCAGTTCGAGGTGCAAGGGCAGGAGGGCCGCTTCTCGGGGGTACCTGTTGGGGCCGACCATTGTTCCATGGGTCACGGCACCCAGACATAAACTTCTCTCGAAGTTCACCCACTGTGAGACCTAGGTCAAAACCTTTTTGGTTCGATCTGAACCATCTTGGTTCACCTAGAGAGCGAACACCTACCTTTTGTGGTTCTTTGCACGTCTCAGATTTGTCCATCTGAAGTGCCCGAGGAGTAGGACCCCCATTGAACCGAAATGAGTCACTCTTACAGCTGGCATCAACATAGATTAGTTTGTTATTATGAAAATCCTGTTTACTCTCGCACTCAGTAGGAGAGGGAACCTCTTCTATCAGCTGTGAGTGAGATTTGACCTTTTGATCTGGGCACACCACCGAGGGTGTTTTGTGTTGTGTGAGCATATCAAAAACTTCCACAGCGTATTGTTTAAGTTCTGCCATGGTACTCTCTCTGAAATTAACCTTGAAGCGAACACATTTGCTGTGAAAAGGCAAGAGATTTGCAATGAAAAGACGTTTAAACTGTTCATCTTCCTCTAATCCAGGGACAGTTATGTCACCGGAATAAACAGAGAGGAGCCTGTCGAAAAACAACAGGGGATGTTCACCTGATTTATGAAGGACATTCTTCGCAGCTAAGTAATTCCCACGCGTTGAAGCAGTTGCTCCCACTGTGTGCGGAACACGTGTCGCACCTACACGGCCAGAACAAAACCATTTAGGTTCAATCAGAGTGTAGGCCCCCTCAGTCGATACACCTGTTAGACCGTCCATTTTTGTATTGATTTTCTGTGAAAAATCAAGTAAAATGGTTCTTATTTAACAGAGCGCTGTCTCACCATGTGATGCCTGCGGCAGTCAACATGGTGTCCAAGATGTGAACTCAAATAAAAATCAGTGATTTTTATTAATTTGTTGACCTGTGAGAAGATCAAACAAAGTCGACTATCTTTGTGTGATTTTTGAGAAAATCAAGACAAAAGATGCCTCATGTGTTATTTTAAACTTGCAGTTTAAAATAAACTAGACATACAGCTAGTGTTGCACAGAATTTATGATAAAAGTGTCAAGTTTTATCAAAAAGCAGACATGTCTGTATTAATTCTGTGTAACTGTTCTGTTTTCAACATTTGATTTTACGTGAAAATCAAATTAAAAGATGCTGTGTGTCTACACGTCACTGTACTCTATTTAAAAAACAGGAAAGCTGACATGTGGACCGAATTGCATCAAAACTGTATCCTTAGATGCAACCAGCAGGTGGGGGTACAGCGCTGGAAATGAGCTTATCACAACGACTGTAATTTCTCTCTCTGACCGCTATAGAGGTGCTGTTGTCGCCCGTGAGCGCAGCCGCAGCTTTTAGCTCACAGACATCTAACAACGGATGAAAAGCATCAACCAGAAAGATCTAAAGCCTTTACGTGACAAAACTCTAGAACCCCGGTCTTATAATAGACGATTCGATGTGAGCAACATCGTTTAGGACAGGTAATGTGATTTTTAAACTTTTTCTCAAAAGAAAAAGACAAGTCGGTTCCCTTAAACCAGATGCAGCTTCCGGTGTCACGTGACCTGGCCACATGGCGATCGGTAGTCTCAGAGCAACTGACTTAATACACCCATTAAAATCTCAAAAACACCGCGATGAAACAGTCTTTCAAAGATAGTAACGGACGAACAAGCCTGAAACTTGTAAGGGCTGGTTTACTGAAGTGAAAGCTGACGAGGAGTGGGCTTTCCCACCCTGCCGGCGTCACTTTTAACAGCGTAATCGACCAATCACAGTGAAGACAGAACATGTAGTTCTAAACCCAAGTGTTCATGGGTAATGGAGTCTTATAAACCTTATGTCTCTGTACGTCACTCACGTGTGACGCACCGTTCGAGCGTTGCGTTCACGGACCTCGAGGTCGGTCGAACTTTAGCGTTGAACGGACTTTTCAACATCCTAAAACACCTATAAATATCGCAAAACACCACGGTTAAGCCAGTCTTTGACGATATCACGTGCATAGAAACGAACAACACAGATAAACTGTCAGAAATGTGTGCAAAAATGAATATCTGACAACCAGCAGTCTACAGAACCAACTTTTTTGAACACGACACACAATGGACCAATCACAGCGCTTCTGCAGCCGAAGCCTCGTTAATGCTCACGTTAGCTCTACCCAAAGTTCTGGACACTCTTTCACAAAATAAACGTATAATACACCACAGAAAATACTGCTAACGAGCCCAATCACATACAGGTTAGCCCCCACGCCTTCCAAAGGAGGCAGCACGCTAACTGTTGACAACAACGGACTTTACGTCAATCGGAACCGAAGGTCGGAACCCGTCCGGTCCTAAGCTGAGTGGGCTCACCCGAACCTCAGCCAACACGTTGTAACAGATTATAGGTACAATGGAGCAGCAAATGAGTGAAACAGACTTTCAACAGTAATCCGCAGATGTAATAAAATGAAGCAGAGCCGTGACACGGCGGTCACAAAATGAAAAATGCATGCAGCCTCACGACACGTTATGCACGTCTCACTCAGTGGCACAGACAAAAATCATTCCCAGCTTCAAACATACGTTGAAAAGTGAAAGAAAAAATAATCCTAACGTGAAATGAGCCGGACAATGCAGCGATTAGCAACTCCCGGACACTCCAGCCAGAACTATTTTATAAGTCCAAAACAAGGACACGAACTATATGCCAACAACACGTTAGGAGCACAGAAACATCAATTTAATCTTTCAGAAGACCTGTACACGGGCCACCAATTGTAATAATATAGATAAATATGTCAACTGTGTTGACTTATCTATAATTTAGATGATAGATTTGAGCAGGTTTAGACTGACACAAATTTACCATCAGTTTTACGGGTTCTCAACTTTTTCAGATTAAATCAATAAATCTGTGGCTCAGTGAATGTAATGTAACTTGACAGGAAACGTTATTATGTTGACCTACCAAAGGCAGAGTCATTTAATAACAAAATCATCAAATTACAATCAAAACATATTTACATAGATGGATCGATCACAACTTATAACTAACTTTTCAGCAGATTAAAACATAAGACAACAGAACACAAGTTAATGGGTCTTATATTAACTTATTTCTGTGGCACAAACTTACAGTTTACATTTAGAAATAAACATAAGGAGTTTAAGGAGGAAGATTAAAGGGGACCACAGATTCAAAATTCACTTTTTAATGTTTTTTTACTCAACTTTGGGTATTTACTTCATAAAAAAACAGTCCAAAGGCCAAAAAAATGCACCCAGTGGTTTATTTACTCTAAGTAGATTTATTTAATTGTGATAAGATAGGTTTCGGTTTGAAATCATCGCGCCTGTGACGTCACAGGCGCGAGGACAACCCACACCAACCTGAGTCCAGCCCCCTCACCTAGCAACCCCTGGTTAGGCTCAACCCACTCCAGTTTAAAAGAGTTGACGGTTGTTTTTCCTGATTTCATGGCTAAAAATGTCACAGAGTCTAGCCAGCTAACTCTCTGACCCTCCTGGCCCAGATTATGGATTTAAAATTGATAGTTTTCAGATGGGAACAGATGCGCATGTTTCTGTGTGTGTGTGTTGGTTTATGTGTCATTAGCAGGACCGCAACCATTTACAATCCCGTGTGTGCGCGTGTTTGTGTGTCCTCACATACAGGTTCAGCCAAGATCACTTGAGCTCCTATTTAATTCCATCAGAGCGTCAGGTAGTGTTGATAAAAAGAAAGCCCGCTGTGAGTGTGTGTGTGTATGTGTGTGTGTGTGCCGGCCCGCACGTGCTCCTCGGAGGGACTCAGATAAAAAAGCCCCCGCTGTGCGTGCGTGTGTGTGTGTGTGTGTGTGTGTGTGTGTGCTTTGCTCCCTCCAAGCTGCGCGCACAGGGAGAAGGAGGGAGAGTCAGAGGGAGAAACGTGCAATAACGTGAACTAACTTCCTCGTCTGCCTTTGGAGGGCGGAGTTAATGTGAGCAGATCTTTGAAGGGCGTGCCACAAGACCTCCTCATCATAAACCGGTCGTTCAAAACGAAAGTTAAAAATGGCAGAATTAAAAAGGGTATAATTGATTATCTAAGAATTATTTTGTGTATTAAATTGAATAAACACTGTCTGGTAACTGCAAAGACATACCATAAAAATTTTAAAAAGCTATATGTGGTCCCCTTTAAAGATTGAAAGGAAATGGTTGAATCTTATCTTGAGATGTTTAACCAGAGTGGTTCATTCTCTGGTCGGTTTCAGCTGGACGTCCGTACCGTGATGAAACGACGTTTACCTTTGTGAAGATTTTCTTATCTCGACTCCAGTAAATTAGTCAAGCCAGACGTGCATGCCTTGCTGCGTTTTACAGGCGACAAATCTCATCTTGCCACGGTCTCGTGAGGTCTGCTTCAGCCTCCCAGAGTGATGTTATCAGCTCCGGTTTGGTTTCAAGATAACTTCCAGAAAGAGTTCACAGCTTGGAGCTGTGATACTCAGATGGCTCACAGCTGACGTGCTGTTTGAGCCCCGCTGAAGACGCGGGCCTTTGACTGATGGCCGGACGTACATCAGCTTGGAGAAAGACATCTATGCATCTTTCATTCTCCCAGAGAACTCACAGTTGTTGAGTTAGTGGTTCCCCTTTGCACTCAAAGTCAAAACGGAAGTAAGACTTTATATGGGAGGCGGGGTCTCCCCACCTTCTCAATGACTACTGGCTGGTTTAACAAAATAAGAGATGGAATTTTGATTCCCATAGGCAGAAAGTCTCTGACGGACAACAGGAAAACTGTTTACATACGCGGCCAGATGGCCGCTTGTGAGCACAGAGAATATTATGGCTAACTTCACAGACAACACAAAAGGAAGTTGCAAGTTAAAAGTTTGCCCTGACCTTGTGCCTTAGATTCAAAGACTGCTTGTTCTGCAGAAATAAACCAGCAGAAGGGTCAAACTCATGCAAGTAACAGATCATCATTAAATGACAAAAGTATACTGTAGATCAATTCTGAATTAACACACATTAAAGAGAAAGTTATTTCTGATTGATTGGTGTCCATTAATTCAAAATAATTGTAACAAAAATGGTGTCCACTTGTCTCCTTGAGAGCTTCAAGAAAGTGTAACACTCAGAGTTCAGAGAGATGTGAAAAGGTGTACTTGAAGGTCAAGCATGAGGACCTGTATCACTACAGGTGTAATATGTTCAAATTTACGAACTCTCAACAAAATCCTTGATGCACTGTTTTGAACATATTGAAGCTGAAGGTATTTACCAGGGATTCCAATAAACAGGGAGTTGCAGTCAAGCCTGGAGGAGACAAAAGCATGGACGAGCTTCTCAGCATCGGAAAAAGTTAGGGATGGGCGAAGTCTGGAGATGTTTCGAAGATGGAAGAAGCAAGTTTTAAACAGAAGCTTAATGTGATTTTCAAATGTAAGATGAGAGTCCATTTTTATTCCAAGATTTGTAACAGAGGTGGAGAGGGGGATGTCTTGTCCAGAAAAGGAAATTGTTGTTATAGTAGATGTTTGTACCTGGTGAGGGGTGCCAATCAGTATGGCCTCAGTCTTGGAGCAGTTTAATTGAAGAAAGTTCTGATTCATCCATGCCCTTATTTCCTCCAGGCAGGCAGAGAGGGCAGTGAGTGAAGATGGAGATGACAATGGGGAAGATGAGGAGGCTCCAGTCCTGATGTAAAGCTGTGTATCGTCGGCATAACAGTGAAAAGAAATGTTGAACTGATTAATAATTTGACCTAAAGGCAGCATGTAAAGGGAAAACAGCAGGGGCCCCAGAACTGACCCCTGAGGGACACCACAGGAGACACAGACTGTCTGGGACGTGGCGTTGCCAAGACTAACACATTCCAGCCTATCGGAGAGGAAAGATTTGAACCAGTCCAGGACAGTGTCACAGAGACCGACCTCCACATGAAGACGGTGGAGGAGGATACTATGGTCCACAGTGTCGAAAGCTGCAGTGAGGTCAAGGAGGACAAGGATGGAGGGAGAACCAGTGTCAGCAGCCATGAGGACATCATTGGTAACTCTCAGCAATGCAGTCTCAGTACTGTGAGCTACCCTGAATCCAGACTGGAACTTCTCATACAGGGAGTGTTGCTGTAGGTGGTCCTGCAGCTGAGCAGCAACAGCTTTTTCCAGCACTTTAGACAGAAAAGGGAGGTGTGAAATTGGGCGGTAATTAGAAAAAATGTCGGGATCCAAATTGGATTTTTTCAGAAGAGGCCTAATGATGGCAGTTTTTAGAGGCAGTGGAACATGACCAGATTGTAGAGACTTATTTATTATTTGAGTGATTAATGGGCTTATTGCAGAGTGATTGAATTTTATGAGAGACGAGGGGAAAGGATCCAGGGCGAAGGATGAAGGCTTCATTTTCTTGATGATGGCTTCCACTTCACTCTGAACAACTTCATCAAAGCTGCTCAGGGACCCAGAATGCAGACGGGTAGATGGCACACTGAGAACAGGGAGGTTGTGGAGCTGAATGAAGAAGGGGAAGGCAGTAGGACCTGATGACATACCAGTGGAGATTTGGAAATGTTTTGGAGAGATGGCAGTGAGGTTTTTGACTGAAATATTTAATGGAATATTTGAGGGTGAGAAAATGCCTGAAGAATGGAGGAGTGTGCTGTGCCCATTTTAAGAACAAGGGTGATGTACAGAGTTGTGGAAGCAAGACTTAGACAAGTGGTGACTATCTGTGAGCAGCAGTATGGTTTCATGCCAAGAAAGAGCACCACAGATGCCACCTTTGCTTTGAGGACGTTGATAGAGAAGTACAGAGAGGGTCAGAAAGAACTCCATTGTGTGTTTGTGGATTTAGAAAAATCATATGACAGGGTGCCAAGAGAGGTGGTGTGGTATTGCATGAAGAAATCTGGAGTGGCAGAAAAGTATGTTAGACTGGTACAGGACATGTGGACAGCAGGACAGTGGTGAGCTGTGCTGTAGGAGTGACAGATCGCTTCAAGGTGGAGGTGGGATTGCATCAAGGATTGGCTCTGAGGCCCTTCTTGTTTGATCTGGTGATGGACTGACTAACAGATGAGGTCAGGCAGGAATCCCCATGGACTTTGATGTTTGCAGATGTCATTGTGATCTGTGGTGAGAACAGGGAACATGTGGAAGAGAACTTGGAGAGGTGGAGGTATTCACTTGAAAGAAGAGGAATGAAAGTCAGCCATAGTAAGACAGAGTACATGTGTGTGAATGAGAGGGAGGCCAGTGGAACAGTGAGGCTACAAGGAGCAGAGGTCACAAAGGTGCAGGACTTCAAGTACTTGGGGTCCACTGTCCAGGAAAATGGGAAATGTGGTAAAGAGGTGAAAAAGAGAGTCCAGGCAGGATGGAGTGGATGGAGAAAAGTTTCAGGAGTGATTTGTGACAAAAAGGTGTCAGCAAAGGTCAAAGGAAAAGTTTACAAGACAGTGGTGAGACCAGCTATGTTGTATGGTCTGGAGACAGTGGCATTGACAAAAAGACAGGAGAAAGAACTGGAAGTAGCAGAAATGAAGATGCTGAGGTTCTCCTTAGGAGTGACAAGGATGGATAAGATCAGGAATGAGATCATCAGAGGTACAGCACATGTTGAACAACTGGGAGATAAAGTTAGGGAGGCCAGACTGAGATGGTTTGGACATGTCCAGAGGAGGGACAGTGGGTATATTGGTAGAAGGATGTTAGAAATGCAGCTGCCAGGAAAAAGACACAGAGGAAGGCCAAAGAGGAGATATATGGATGCAGTTAGAGAGGACATGAAGGTAGTTGGAGTGAGGACAGAGGATGCAGAGGACAGAGTGAGGTGGAGGAGGATGACTCGCTGTGGCGACCCCTGAAAAGGGAAAAGCTGAAAGAAGAAGATGATTAAGAAATCATGTAAATGTCACATGTTTTTAACATACATTCTCTGCTTTGTTTTCAGAAAGGACTAGGTTTAAGAGTCGCCACATCTCTGTAGAGTTCTGGGGCAGGAACGGTTCTTGAACTTCTGATGGTCGTCAAAACAGTCTGGAAGTGTGAGCACTGTCGTTGGAGCTGAAGTTACACTAAAGTTGCACTTTTATGCCATGTGTCCAGCTCAGTCTTCTGCCTTTCCCATCCTGATGTGTTTCCGTGTTGTCCATCGTCTTCACTACTGAGAGAAGTTTTGCTCAGAAACAAGCAAAAGTAGAAATAGTAATTATAGATGATAAAGCATTTTTCCATTTTCACAGCTTTGAGATCAGCTTTGGACTGCTCATCACCCGCCCGCTTCCCTAATCAGCTGCCGTCCTGTCGACCCTAACGTCTCACCTCGGTCACCTAGATGAGTGCCTGGCACGATCCTACAAGCACCCCCTGACCCATAACCCGTTTCCTGTGTGAAGTTTTGGAGGCTTGATCAGCCTCCAAAGTCCTGAAAAGTCGAAGCAACCGTCGGCTGCACTTTCAGACTCGATCCGAAAAGAGGTTGAGAATCTGGTGAGGATGTCATTAGGTTTGGTTATGTAATGTAGGCTGATGCAACATGATTAAATAACCTTTCATTGCTTGGTGTGTTAGAAAACAGCCTAATCGGATCAAATCTAATAATATCTCTCGTCCAAGTTTCAAAGTATACCCTTTATCAAATAGCTAAACTTTATCTGAATGGATGCACATATAAGAAAAAAATTATGTCCCAAGAATTATTTTGTTTTAGATAAAAGAGAATGACTCATTGATTAATCCTTGTAGCTTAATCAAGTCGAAGTATTCATTCAACAACTACTTCTTAAACTAGTTATTGTCCAAATTTGATTCTTTGCATTTTGTTATTACAGTACAGTATTGTTTAAAAAAAAAAAAAAAAAAAACTTCAAAGACAAATTTAGTCTCATTTGGATGAATATTCATTTGTTAAAATACAGCATATAGTTCTTTGTAAATTAACAGATACTACTTCAGTTACTGAGCTCTTATTGTGAATACATCAATTAAGCTGTTATTGGTCAGTAAAATGACTTGATGTCCTGATTTAATGAATGTAAAAACAGTGTAGCAAAGTGGGGAGCAAATGTCAACCTACTTCCTCCATCCCTCAATGGGACTAACCTGTTTAAAAAAGGTTGAATGAATCCCACGTACCTTCTACATTCTTTAGTACCCCTTAGTGCATGACTATGCTATTTATTTACAAAATAGTTAAATAAATAACAGAATAAATATCCGCATTTATGCTAGCAGCTGAGTGAACTACTTCTTTTGGCTTTTCCCTCTTCAGGAGTCTCCACAGTGAGTCATCCTCCTCCATCGCTGTCCTCTGCATCCTCTGTCCTCACTCCAACTACCTCCATGTCCTTTCTAACTACATCCATATATCTTCTCTTTGTCTTTTTATTGGCAGCTGCATTTCTAACATCCTTCTACCAATATACCCACTGTCCCTCCTCTGGACATGTCCAAACCATCTCAGTCTGGCCTCCCTGACTATCTCCCAGTTGTTCAACATGTGCTGTACCTCGGATGATCTTCCTGATTGTATCCTTCCTTGTCACTCCTAAGGAGAACCTCAACATCTTCATTTCTGCCGCTTCCAGTTCTTTTTAATGTCTTTTTGTCCATGTCACTGTCTCCAGACCATACAATATACGGTAGCTGGTCTCACCACTGTCTTGTAAACTTCTCATTTGACCTTTGCTGAAACTTTTTTTGGTCACAAATCACTCCTGAAACTTTTCTCCATCCTACCTGGACTCATTCATTCATTCAACCTTTATTTATACAGGCTAGCCTCGTTGAGTCATGGGGACTCATTTACAAGAGGGACCTGTCTCACTCACACCAAACAACCATCCACTCTCACACTCACACCTAGGGTCAATTTAGAGTCACCAATCAGCCTAACAAGCATGTTTTTTTGGTCTGTGGGAGGAAACCGGAGTACCCGGAGGAAACCCACGCATGCACGGGGAGAACATGCAAACTCCACCCAGAAAGGCCCCGGACCGGGATTTGAACCGGCAACCTTCTCGCTGAGAGGCAGCAGCTCTACCAGTTGTGCCACCGTGCTGCCCATTCACCTCTTTTTCCTTCTTCTTTTTCTTCTTCACCTCTCACTCCAGATTTTCCTGAACAGTGGACCCCAAGTACTTGAAGTCCTGCACCTTTGTGACCTCTGCTCCTTGTAGCCTCACTGTTCCACTGGCCTCCCTCTCATTCACACACATGTACTCTGTCTTATACGGCTGACTTTCATTCCTCTTCTTTCAAGTGAATACCTCCACCTCTCCAAGTTCTCTTCCACCTGTTCCCTTTTCTCACCACAGATCACAATGACATCTGCAAACATCATAGTCCGTGGGGATTCCTGCCTGACATCTGTTAGTCAGTCCATCACCAGAGCAAACAAGAAGGGGCTCAGAGCCGATCCTTGATGCAATCCCACCTCCACCTTGAAGCTATCTGTCACTCCTACAGAACATCTCACCACTGTCCTGCTGTCCTCATACATGTCCTGTACCAGTCCAACATATTTCTCTGCTACCCTCATGCAATACCACACCTCCATCCTCAGCACTCGTCATATGCTTTTTCTATAAACCCACAATAGAATAGAATAGAATATATCTTTATTGGCATGTTATGCACCGAGGTACAAGGTTATGCAATTGGCGCACGCACAATCTTAAAGAGGCGTACGCACGAGCCGCAGCAGTTTGAAACTGCGCCGCCAGATATGGAAAAAGGAATAGACACACAAACGGGTAAGAACGTGGTATTCAAAAAAAGAGAATCTATCACAACTTGTCACAAAACACACCATGATAAAGTCCAAAAAAACTCTACCAGCTTTTAACACATATTAGACAGGACATGATGCATGATGACGGCAGGCGGGAGGTAAAGTCTGTGAGTAATAGTTTTCAGATAAGCACAGTTCGCAGGTGTCACAGCTCGGCTCCATCCGAAACGCACACACAGAGACCTCTGGGGGAGGGCGGGGAGGGCAGCAAGTTCACTTCAGCTTTCCAGCTCCAGGAGAAGATTTGCAGACAGCCTTCAGTTCAAGGTTGCTCAGAGACCAGATTAGATAGTTGCTTTATTTTTTTCAGTCAGGCCACAGTGTACTTTTGACTGCAGTCTTAAGTCCAGGTGCTGTTTCTGGGTCCAAATCGCCGAATCATGTGAGGTTCCGAGCTACAAGTCCCATCTGTGCCCTGATGATCGGGCGGTTGTAAACGAGTCCCAAGACACCGCAGGTCCACGGCTCACCACCGCTGCTCCATACGGTTCAGCTCGTACAACAGCTGGGAAGGCCATAGCCCGGATCAAAGAATCTTCGCTGAGCAGGAAGTCTCGCCAGCACGCCGATCGCGGCGGTCCTCCTCAGCCTTCAGTGGCAGACAGCCACCAGTATCCCAATAATCCACAGATATTCCGCGTCCACGACAGAAAGAACGGCCAGACACAGTAACTCGCTCCTCGAGTCCATAATGTGGCTCACCGCATGCGTGTCGATGGGGCTCGCCGGCTCTCCCTGGCCGGTGCGCTTCGCGGAAAAAAAGTTTATCGATAGTATTGATAACAGCCCAGAAAACAGCCCACGCAAATAAATCCATTCCAAATTGGTTCGAGCGAGCGCTGAAGAGTTACAGACGAGACAAATGCAAAAGCAGGGAGGGGGGGAACCAGGGAGGTGAGGAGCAGAAAGAGATGCGACCTGCTCTGCCGAGAGCGGAAGTAAGAAAAAGAAAAGACACAATGGAGTTCTTTCTGACCTTCTCTGTACTTCTCCATCAGTATCTTGGCATATGTGGTGCTCTTTCTTGGCATGAAACCTGCTGCTCACAGTCACCTCTTGTCTAAGTCTTGCTTCAACAACTTCCAGATCTTCATTGTGTGACTCATCAACTTAGTTCCTCTGTAGTTGCTACAACTCTGTACATCACCCTTGTTCTTAAAAATGGACACCAGCACACTTCTTCTCCATTCCTCAGGCATTTTCTCACCCTCAAATATTCCATTAAATATTTGAGTCAAAAACCTCACTGCCATCTCTCCAAGACATTTCCAAACCTCCACTGGTATGTCATCAGGTCCTACTGCCTTCCCCTTCTTCATTCTTTTCAGAGCTTTCTGGACTTGACCCTCACTAATCTTTCCCACTTCCAGGCCCACAATAGACCTTTTACCAGTTGACGTCATCGCGCAAAGCTCGCCAGAAACGAGCGTTCTGATTGGACGGCAAAAAGCCGAAACCGGATGCCGGGGGGTTAGGAAGGAGCCGAGGAGCTTCGTAATGATAGAGAGTTGTAATTTAGAAGCTTGATTTCTTAAAATAGTGAACAACCACTGGTGAAAATGCCTGAACATTGTGCCGCAGATACGAGAGGAGGTGATTATGTGCGCTGATGGAAAATGGGGAACTCCTTCAGGCTTTTTGCGAATGTCCAGCAGGGTGAGCCGTTGTGTGTAGTTGTCAACAACCTGTATTATCCAAGCGTCAGAAATAAAAGTTTTAAATTTCTCACACCAATACTTCTGATATTTAGACTGGTTTGGTTATTGTTACAGGTTTAACATCTTCTGTTAGCTGCTATAACTAGCGCCACGTCTTCATAAGAGCTGTCATTATTAGCACAGTATGTAAACAAAAACATGACGTTTGAGTCAGTCACACAAATGTTTGTAGCATCCTTATTTCTTATTTGATTTCTGTAAACTATGTCTTAAATACAACCTGAGACAATTGGTGATGTTGTGATGTGAAAAATAAGAACTATCCCAAGAGATCTGTACAATATATTTTGCATGTGAATTCCATAATGACACATACAATAGTTGTATATTGTGTTTGTGATTGTTTTTGCAGAGGAGGTGGCTGCAACCATGCTGGAAATACTTTCTAAACCAACCTGCACCCAGTTACCTTGTACATGGAAGAGACCAGCCCAAAAACGAACTGCACCTGCTACTTGGATGAGCTGCAAGTTTTAAAGTGAGTTTAATCAGTGTTCCTGAAGACATTTCATATTACGCTTATAACACAAATACCCAGAAAGGTGACTTTCAGTGAAACTTCACCAACAACTGGAATAATACAATATCACTTATCTTGTCTTATCCCAGTCAAAAAACTATTCAACATTGTACAATTGTAGTTTATTGTATTGTGTTAATTATTGTTGTTTTCTAGTGGCACTAGATAATAAATGCAATCACATATGTACGGTTTTAAATGTTTTCTACAATGGTAAGATCTGGAATAGTTTTTTGACATTTTTTAAAAAACACTTCTACAAACAGATTTGCTAATATGTGTTAGATATCAACCACATTTTTCATGTTGGTGTCATTTAAGGCATGACATCTGTGTTGAGAAGTTTTCCAGGAGAACGCTGAACAGCCTGCGTTTTGACCCACGACATCCTGATGACCGGAATGAGCCCACCATCACTGCTGGCTGGTCTTCACAAGGACATTTTGAGCGTGGAGCCATTCTTGACCTATTGCAGGTTGTAGTAGTAAACATTAAAAACCAATAACGCTTATCTGTATGTTTCTTTAATTCCTTTATTTTGTCTAGATTTTAAAACTTCATGTTTTTTTTCTTTTAAGATATGCTCAAAGACCCTGGCTGCAGTTCTCGATCCAGACTCTCCGGCAGATGAAGTAGCTGACGACCGCGGCCCCTGTTCAATCTCCACGCCATCAGAGAGACCTGCCAGAAGTTCAAAACATCTTTAAATGTCTCACAAGCACACACATTATTTATATAAGTCACAAACAGAAACAACACATACCAGAAGATCAGAACAAGCGCTCAATACAAAAACAACTGGACTTTATTTGTTGCAGAAAACGTTTCACCCTTTCTGCAACAAATAAAGTCCAGTTGTTTTTGCATTGAGCGCTTGTTCTGATTTTATCATGTCCTGGACGACTGAGAATCTTCACCAGCACATACCAGAAGATGTGTTTGTGTTTGTCATTTCACTTGTTAAGGACAGCAGCCTAGGACAGACAGTAACCTGCTAATGTTTTTTTTTAATGATGCCTTCTCTGACAACTTGGAGACTTTAGACAGTGTAATGTTTATGTTTTTTTTTTTTTGCTAAGTCATTGGATGACCAGAGAGCTGAACTAGAGAACAGCTCTGACAACAGCAGAGTCACAAAGAGGATTTTCTTTCGGCCTGGTTAGGTCACCATGATAAGAGAGACTGACCTGTTTTTGTTGTAAACGCTCTTTCTTTATCTAGAGAGATTCAAAATCATAAAATGTGACTAAAACAGCATTTGTATATTAACAGATTAAAAAATTTAACTAAACAAAAGTTCCACTTCACTAAAAGTCAAATTAGAGCACAGTTTCTTTATTTTTAAAGGTTGGTGTGTTCATTTCTAAATTTAATGTACTACAATCAATGTGTTTTGGGATGTGTGGACTATCTCATTAATCAATTACTGTAATAAACATGGATTTGAATACAGTATATAAATTTGGTCAAATTGGGGAGGGAATGACTGAGCCAGCTGAGGAGTGCTGTGAGTTTTCATTGGATTAGCGTGATGTCCTTCAAAAACTTCAACAAATGTGATGTCACGGTCGACATAATTTATTTAAAATATATATATTTGGATCATGACAGGCCTGACAGGTCCATAAATGCGTGTCGGCCCTGCGGGCAAGCAAATCTTTGTGCACCGCCGGGCCAGTTAGACGCTGCCGGAAACACCTGTACTTACAAAGATATTTTTACTTTATTGCACTTACTGCTAAAAAAGGTCACAACACTCCTTGTACAATACATACCTCTTCCTCAGTGAACTGCTTGTGTCTGGATGCTGGATGCAGAAAATGGGGCAGGTTCAGACTAGCTTCCCTTTTTCCACCTCTGACTTGACATCAAACCCTTTGTCAGCAAGGAGTTGTTGGCCAGTTGCTGCTGTAAAACAAAAAGTATTAATTCATATTTGACAATAAACAAAACAGTCTTATGTAGAGTTAAACTGTATGCTTATACACATTGATGACAGGATTGCTTTTTTTTCTGTGACAGCATGTCACCGATGCTCCCAGCAAAACTGTGCGAATAACTTACAGAAACAGAGAAATGGCTGAAATGTTTTTAAAGTCAGACCTCAAATAATGTTAATAAAACATGTTTGTCTTGTGGAAACTACTACTGTATATTTTTTCAACGCAGAAAGAGTTCAAATGATGACAGCTAACAGTGCAGTGGTCTGTTCATTTTTATACAGCTGCATGTTTTATGCTATTTTATTCACCTGTTATTTCTTCAGGGGGGTTGAAGGAAGAATCTCTTTGCATGTCGCAGGTTGAAACAGGTTGAAACTTCAACACAGGCAGTGGACTGAGGAACAGCGAGGTCTCGTAGTAGACCTAGCTAGCTGCTAGCTTAGCAACTGTCCAGTAGCATTCTGCTGCGGGAGGTTGTTCTCTGTTTTGTCTGTTTCCCATATCCAAGATGTAATGTAGGAACGTAATCCATGGAGCTTGGATCACCACCGCGACCGTTGGCAGTAATGAATACACCAGAGTAGTATTGACGCGTCACCCCCAGACTTCCGGAAAATTCTGGAAAAATACGAGTGCGCATGCGCGATGACGTCAACTGGTAAAAGGTCTATTGTAATATCATATTGGAAACCTATAATTTTCTTAAATTAGGTAAAATATACCTTTAACTTGTTTTATTTATTTAGGTTAATTCAGTTTAATGTGTGGAGTGTTTTAAACACTCTGCTTATGAGTGGCAGATGAAGTTCAAGCTGAAGGCAGCATGTATCTGCAGATTGTTGCAGTCTGAATACTTCAGCAGTATGTGTGCATCAGAAAATGTGACTTCAAGTGACCTCCTTTATTGGTTTAAGAATGGATCAGATTGCTACAGCAGTCTTGACAGGGGAGGCAGCTAGCTGGCTGTGACAATAAAGAGAGTTTCAGTGGTTTCTGCTGAAACCACCTCCATTCTACTGCCTTTACACATCACACACAGAGCAATAAATATTTCTCTCAGCTGCATTTAGCAGTTTAGGTTTAGAAAGTGTTTGAACGTTTGACCTATATTTTAACCATCTTTGATCCAAATGTGGACGTGAAGTTTTCTGATAGTTTGCAACTCCATTTTGCTTTCATTTATGGCTCTGTGCAAAAGTCTTAAGGTGTTTATTTTTGTGTATATTTTGTTTGGTTTGATATTGGAACAAGCAAACACAAGTGGAACTACATAAGTATTTTATTTTCTCACTAGCTCTCCAATGAGGTGCACGCATTTCTTCCCTCTCTCTGTTCTCCTGCTTTTTTGCGCGCTGTCTGTGCATCGGAGCAGTTCCTATTTTTACACATCTTCTGAAATGAAAACTACTATTTTGGATCTGACCAACTGGACTTTCGACGTGAATGACAAAATATTTTCAACAAAGCGACAGGGTCCTGGAGAACCTCATCTGCTCGAACAACACACATGCAGCTGGATATATCTCTAGGGTTGATGTGTTTACCTCTGCTGTTGATCAAGGACGTCAAAATTGCACATACAGTAATTGGATTTATGATGACATGTTTCCTGTTTTTGGAATAGTCTGGATCCTGGTTTATCAACATACAAAGAAGATGGCCGCAGCTAATCTGGCCTGGTCAGGCTACTGCCTAAGTGAAGGTTGGTTCATGCTGGAGGACTCAAAATCAGCTGATTTACGAGATGAAAGATGGAAGCAGGCCACCTGCGGCTTTGGGACTCGTCAGCATCAAAACAACCTTGAAGAGTCTCGTAAGCACAGACCAGTAGAATGCACCATAATCTGGCCATTTCGGACCTTGGAAGTATCAGTACAGACTCAAAGGTTGACTAGAAAAAATAGACTGCCTGAATAAATCAACAATTGTGGATTATCTGAATCTGACTCCCTGGTTGAGAAATGTGTAAACTAAGGAAAAGCTTAGTCCATTGCACCCCACCCATTCCCAATTCTGTGGAGACTTATCAGAACTGTGCCGGCTAACCATCATCCCATCAGGACATCTGTTAGTGCTTCATGGACCGCCTTGTCATCAAATGCATATGTAACGTGTTCATAAATGTGCTCCTGGCAGAGTTTTTTTGATGTCTTAAATAGTGTCCTGTAGGACAAGGTGTGAAGAGATCTTTTTTTGTAATGCCACTACCCTCTCCTCATGGCTTTGTCCCCTTTTCTACTTAAAAAATATATTCTGTAAAAGATAAGAAGGCAGCACTTTATAGCAGCAGCTACGTGCACTCCGCCCATCTTTCGGACAACATGGAAATATTTCTTTTTTTTTTTTTTTTTCCATTTATAGATGGCCTCCCTTCACACCTTATAGCCATCCTCTCACTCCAATATGTATTTTTATTTTTATTTTTATTTTTATTTTTTTTTAATAGAGAGAAAGAAAGAAAAGAGAAAGTGAGACAACAAAACAACAATTATCCACAAAAAGAGCACAAGGCAAACACACCAAACCTCCGTCCACAATCCTGCAAAGCACATGACAGAACACAGCAACGAAACATACAAGCATAAAGACTGATAATATTCATGACCTTGCATTAGATTTCTATATATAAACATACCCATACCTACAAATATATATACAGTATACATACATATATATTTATATTCATTTATATACCCATCTACATATATCTACATATACATCCCTGCATCCATTTGTGTGTGGTTGTGAGCATGCATAAGTGAATAAGGTTCCTCCAATAGAACATTTAGTAGCGATTGTGAAGTATCAGAGATCTGTCCCCCCAAAGCCCGAGACAGACGAAAGGGCGATCAAAGCCCAAGACCCCAGGAAGGACCCCGAGCCCAGAGTCCCCAGGACCACCCGAACAGGACGAGCCACTCGTCCACTCCCCAGATCCGACCAAGGGGAAGAACCGGACGAACCCCACCAGGGACCACACACAATGACCCCCCGGGGTCAACAGCGACAAATGCACAGGCCCCCGCCAGAGCCCGCCGCACCGACGTAGCCCCAAGGCCGGACACCGACGCTCGGGCACCGGGGACGCCCACCCCTCAGGCCCAGACCCGACAGGACCAGAGGACCCGAGCCCCGCCAGGCAGCCACCAGGCCGAGCCGACCAACGCCCAAGCGCCCAGCCCCAGATAGTGAGGGTCCCAAGCACGCCCGCAGGCAGAGGAACACCCACCAGGGGGCCACGTGGCAGGAGCGCGACACTAGGTAGCCTTAGAAGTATCAGAGAGGGGGCAGTCCAAGTCCCAGCCTGACACTTAAACATTCATACACAGACACACTCATTTAGACCCACCCTCATCCTCACCCTCAGTCATAGAAAGACAAACAATAACGACACGCTCCAATCATAATCCCGAAGCACACTCTATACCCCCCAGGTCCAAGACATGTACCTGCTCCCTACATGGGGCAGCCCACATCCAAACCCAGGAGGTAGGCCCATTCATTCTGGGGTGGAGAGTAGCAGACATCCAAGATCCGGCCCACCCCGCGCCCCGCCGGCAGGACAGGGCAGGACACTCGAGCCCAAGCAGCCCCAGGGGGAGCGCACTGCCAGTCCCGCCCACGGCAAACCCGCAGGCCCCGAACCCCCCCACACCCCAGCACAACCCCTGACGGCCCACCCCCAGAATGTCCGCCAGGCAACCAGGGGGGTAAGAGAAAAATAAATAAATAATATATATATATAAATAAATACATAAATAAATAAAATTGAAATTAACAAATCAAGACCCCGACACACACACCCCCGTCCCCAAATGTATTGTTGGTGAGTGTTGTTCTAAAGTGTACTTAAAAAGGAAAGAGAAGGAGCAAAGGCTGGCATTGTACCAGTTTCCCCTCCACTCCAACTCTAACCCAAGCCCTAATTGTCTAAATGCATAATGTTGAGTGAGCACAGGCATGGGGTGAGAGTGATGCCATCCCGCCACCCATAACAATGTGCTCACTCCATTCCCTATATGTGACTTTTATGAAGAAGTTTATGAATGAATGTCTAAAGTGTATATAAAATTGAGTCCCAGGTGTTCTGAACAACAGAGATGTAGAACCATTGCAGCACACCCGAGACTCAAATTCCCTACATGTATTAATTTAAGATGAAGAGGGCGGAGGTGCGTGTTGAGGGATGGGGAGAAAAATATCTGCAGGAACAGTGCTCCCACAGCGAGTCAGCTCCCCCGCTGACCCTGCGTACCCCCCCAGCTCGCCAAGGTCCACCCAAGGAGCGAGGAAAAAGAAACACCTCTCCGACCGCCAGGCCATTGAGCCAAGACCAGAGAGGGACACGGCCCCGAGGGCAGCCAACAGCAGAACCAACAGCCCACACCCACCAGGGCCGCCGTGACCCCTGCGAACCGCAGTCAGCCCGCCGCCCTAGAGGACACAAAATCCCACATGGACGACACGGCCAAGAGCGCCCGCCCAACCGCCGACAGAGCCAGGAAGCACCAAGAACAGGCCCCAACCAGGGCCTGCACACCGGCCAAGCATAGTCCAAGACCATCATCAAGGACATCCACTCAATCCCCACCCCAGAAGAAATACTACACCCACCC
>JBBPBX010007326.1:12663-56011 GCA_038048925.1 Garcialebias charrua | reverse complement strand
TTAACAATAAATTGAAGTACAGTACTTAAATAGTGAGGCGTCAAAAGTTACGCTACGAAAGAAAATGAGCAAAGCTAAAAAGAGGAAGCTTACACATGTAAGGTACGTTTAGCATCGCTACTCATTGTACAACTTGGCAGATGTGCTAACACCATACAGATGTTTAAAGATTTTTTTTTTTTCAACATTAGCCAAACTGGAAAGAGAAAATAAAAAATAAAACTTTTGAGCTTCCTAATATAATCCCTGCTAAATGCCTGAAGGAACTATTTAGGATTAAAAAAAAAACATAGCTGAACATTTCAGTTAGCGCTAACAACTCTGGCTAGCTATATCTGTTAACTAACATTATCTAAACACGTGCTAGCTACATACAACTAATTTTTAGTTATAACATCTTGAGTTATGTGTTTGTCGAAAGTACTATAACATGTTAACTATAGAGCTAATTAAAAAAAGAGGACAAAAACATGCTAGTTGAAAGAACTGATATACTTTAAACTTGCCAGATTTAGCACAGTGAGCGTAGTGTCCTGGCCTGGCCCTCGCCTTCCACGCAGCTCCGCTCAATTCTCATTTCCCTTCACTGCTCCGTCTGGGACTTCTCCCATAGACAACGATTTCTCCGGTAGATTTTTGACCGGACCAATCAGAGAACAGAAGGGGCGGAGTTTTTGGCCCCTAACCCACGCCCCCACCTGTCCCAGCGCAGCCAGCGAGCATTCGCATGTTCTCATTCAAAGCGATGCAAAGCGATGCAGGACTGTTTTATATGTGACACAAATGTATTAATTTCCCCTTCTTAATCCCTTATCTGGAGTTTTCTTTTTTTTTTGCCAAAAGTCAAGTGATCGCTCCCTCCTCCCTCCTCCTCTCCCTCCGCTGAGTGCAATGATGAGGAAATGCCTCAGGTTGTCACGAGAGAATTAAACTAGGGTTTTACGTTGCTGCCCGAGTCCCTGTGTTACAGGGTATGATATTCATTTTACCGTGTTCATATTAGATCCAATTGTTTGATTATCTGCATTAATTTAGCTTGATTTGGTGTGTGCATGGAATGTAGTGGGGCCTTTGAAAGAATGGTGCGTTGGCGCAATAGTCAAAAGAGTCCACTAGGGGGACTCATGCGCTCTTTACATTTAATACAACAGTAACCCCGGCTTTACACCACACGCGGCTCCGCCCCGCTCCGGTCCGCAGGTCGCAGCTGAACGAGTCCAATTCCCACTGCCTCCGCTCCGCTCAGGTCCGCCTGGATGCGCCGCTCCAAGACACGTGCGAGATCGCGCGATAAATCAAGTGATAAATAAGTAAGTCAGAACAAAACAATTCATTCGGTGGAAAGAAGGAGAACAACTGTAGAGAGACTGCTGCCTTGATCTTCTCTCGTAAATGAGCTACATGGTTTGAGCAACAGGAAGTGATGTTTACATTTCAGAATAAAATACTTTTTTATTTATTTATTTTTGTATTGCGTTTGTAGGCGTAGTCATAGTCATAAATATAATAGTTTAGTCATAGAATAGTCATAAATGATAGTTTGACAGCATTTTTGTACAAATAAATCCGTATAGAGCTAGGATTAGTCCGCCCGTGGTGATTTTATTTTGTAAATACGGAAGTTGTGCTCGTTCCTTTTCCTGTTGGTGCGACGTAATCTTCAAAAGTTGACTCCGGCACAGCTCCGTCATCCGGCAGAAATAGAAAATTTTCTAATTTTGACGGACTGCCGTCCGCTCTCCGCAGCTCGCCGCCGCCGTGCGGAGCCAGTGTAAATTCTGTCATTGATTATAATGGGTGCGTATTTGCTGCGGAGGTCGGACCGGAGCGGGGCGGAGCCGCAACGCATGTGGTGTAATTCCGGGGTTAGTAAAGACGCACTGGTTTCAACTAGTCTTCTCTTTTCTTATAATTGTCCTTTTTTATAAGGGCCAACATTTGGAGGCATCGCTGGGATCGTTTGGCGAGAGGACCATTCCCAAGATTCCTGTGGAACCCTCCTGCTGAGCATCCCAAAACAACCCAAGTTCGCAGAGAACAACGTGGAGGTCTTCAACCAGCAGTTGACAGTTTGTATCCTGAAGTGTGCACTGACCACTAGAGATCAACACCAATCAACTGAAGGCGGTTGGACCCCATTCTATTGTTTCTGAAATTCCAAAATATAAAAATGGAGTCGGAACTGGAAAATCTTCAGCTGGAGATAAAAGGAGCATTGTATAACTTGACATTTGAACAGCTGATCGAAGTATGCATCACACTGCAGCACTCAGCACCTGGAGGAGAACTTTTGACTAGTAAAACACGCAGTCATCTAATTTCATATGTCATCAAATATCTTGAGCGGGAGCAACTGGCTAGCCTTGAAGATGAAGGCATGTCAGAATATCTCAGCATCTGGGACACAATAAATAAAGTAAAGTCCATTAAAGAGTCACCCAGAGTAGAAAATCAATCTGATGACCAGGAAAGGCTTCAAAAAGAAATAGAGGCACTCAGATTGTCGCTACAACAGAAAGAAAAAGAGGCCCGGGATGTAATGGACAGAAAAACGTTCTCTTGCCCACAGGTTTCACAGATAAATGTGACTCCAACATTTTCAGAAAATCCAATGTGGCGCAAAGATTTCAAGATTCTTGGACAGATAGGAGAGCCAGGCCAGAAGGATCGGTTGACATTCTCTAGCCTGGCAAGACAGATTGAAAGTGGGCTGACCAAAGGCTATTCAGAGACAGATATTATTGATGCTGTGATCCGTGCTATAACACCCGGCCTACAATTACGGAGCTATTTGGAGGGAAAAGAGACCCTTACCTTACCTGCTCTGCGTAGAATCTTAAGGTCCCATTACCAGGAGAGAGGTGCCACAGATTTATACAAGCAGCTAACCTCTGAGGTTCAGGGCAGCAAAGAGTCTCCTCAGAATTTCTTAATCAGGGCTATGGACCTGAGGCAGAAAATTCTGTTTGCCTCTCAGGAAGCAGAGTCAGCTTTAAAATATGACCCTGCTCTTGTCCAGAATCTGTTTATGCATACCATCTTGACAGGTTTACAGAATGACAACATCAAGAGTGATCTTCAGCCTTACCTCACAAAGCCTGGCGCACCCGATGAACTGCTGCTGGAGAAAGTGAATATTGCTTGTACAAATGAAAAGGAGAGGCAGGACAAAAAGAAGCACGCTGTCTCACAAAGGGCAACCAGTGTCAGTACTGTCCAGTCTGGTGAGCCGGCCAGAGAAACAAAAACTCCAACCCAGCAAAGCCAATCTCAGATGTCCCCTGATGTGTTATCTGAGATCAAAGAAATGCGCTCTGACATGGTGTTGTTAAAGGATCTAAGAGCTGAAGTGTTCCAAATCAGGGAAACAATCCAAAAAAACACTAATACACAGCCAAAGCAACCCCACAAAGTTCAGAACAAGTGTTTGCCACAAGTCCAGTGTTCTCACCTACAGAACAGTCCTTCAGATTCATGTCACCCATGATGCCAGTTTATCCTCAACAGCACCCAGAATTGCTGCAGGAGTACAGGCCCCTGTATGGTCCAGGACAGATGAGAGGGACTGCACAATTTCAACAAAGGTTTGCTCCACAACAATATTACCAAAGACCACGCCAACAACCCAGATGCTTTGCTTGTACCCAAGCCAATGAGGAACATTGTCAGCATTGCTTCAGATGTGGAAGTACTGAGCACTTCAGGGCAGGATGTAGAGCAGACAGAGCAGCTTCTTCAACCTATAGGGGACCTTTAAACTAAGTCGGGTTGCCTCCGTGGGGCGTGGGGCAACCAGAGTTAACTACAAGTCCCATTTTTGTGTAAACTGTGGAAAAAAGAAAGTGAAGAGGGAATTAAAATGTTGCTGGAGTTGTAAAACTGCTCTTTATTGCTCAAAAACATGTCAGAAAATGCATTGGCCTGTTCACAAAATTGACTGTAAGTCACACTCCTGTTTAGGTGTTAAACAAGTCAGGCAGCTACGTGAACAATCTGAACCCAAAACTATCAGAGCTTCTGTTAAAGATCAAACCGTAAGGGAGCTAGTAGGAAAAAAATGTATTATCAAGTGCTTCCTGAATGGACAGAATACTCAAGCACTCTGGGACACATGTTCACAAATATGTGCTAATAGGGGTTGAACGAGTACATAATTTTTAACCTCGACATTAACATAAAAGAACTCGAACGACGCTCGAGTAGCCGATGACGTCACAGTGTCTTACGATGCAAAATAAATAAATAAATGCCTAAAAACGTCTTTACAAAAAGAAAAAAAAGACCAACAAAGCATTGGGAGCATTTATTATGCTCCTATTATTTATCATACTGCACATAAGTCACAGGAAAAACAAAACTATTAGTTATATTAATAATATTAAAAGTGAAAGTATAAGCGATGAAAACCGAAACTTAAAAACAAATGGGGCCACAGCCACACCGTACCACCGCCTGCAGCTGTGCAATTTAGGTTTACTTTTAGAGATTGTGTTTATAGATTGTTGGTAGCTCTAGAGAGATGAATATTTGTTTTTTTTTGTTTGTGAAACGAGAGAAAGGAAGCCGTTTCGGCCGTGTTATAATATGGGACCTGCATTGCAACACTGCCCTCTGCTGTCACAATCTACTACAAAGAAAGTCAACACGAAGTAGCGCATTTTATAAAATTATAAACTGTTTTACCTTTTTGACAAGACGGCCTGCTCCATTAACATCCGTGCGCACACAGGAATCCATTTTGTAGCGTCTACTAAAAGCTAAAAGCTGCCCCGCGCGCTGTGAAATGTGAAATGTGACGTCACTACGGGTACCCGAGTTGGACAAAAAAGCCTCGATAGAAGTCAAAGCACTCGAGCTGTCGAAAACTCGGCTACTCTGTTAATGCACTATGTGCTATAGATGAGGCTTGGAAAGAAAATTATCTACCTGACCTGCAGCTAAGGGATGTTACTGAGCTACAGGACCCACTGGACCCATTACATATTGAAGCAGCTAATGGCACCGCCATGCCATACTCTGGCTGGCTGGAAGTCCCTTTCAAGTTGACTACCATGGATGATGAGCTGCTAATACCTGTGCTTGTGTTGAAAGGCAACCAACAGCAATGCCCAATCATTGGGTTCAATGTAATTGAACATCTTGTGCAGAACAACCGGGAAGGCCAACCAATATATGGCGGTATGGACAAACTTGTAAATGCAGTAAAAATTGCATTCCCTCATCTAAAAAATAATAAGGTAAAAGCCTTTATTTCTGCTGTCAGCCTGGGTCAAACATGTGAACACAATGTGATGACAGTAAATGAAAGAGTCAATGTGCCAAAACACACCACCGTCCAGATTCAGTGTCGTATTCAGGCCCCAAAGTTTAGGGAGGCTAAAACTCTGCTTTTTGAGCCTCTTGTGAACCCACAGTGGCCTGAGGAATTGGAATTCTGTGATACCCTTGTATCAATTGAGGCAGAAACAGCCCCAAATGTTGTTTTAAGTGTTCAAAACCCCACAAACCACGATATCACACTTCCAGGCCGGACGGTTGTTGGAGCTGTGCAGTCTGTAAGGTCTGTGTATCCAGCTGACTTTTTCAGCACAACCCAACAACCAACAAGTAAATCAGTCAATCACATCCAGGCCCAGAGCACCAGTGAAGATGTACCTGCAGATGGACAGTGGGACCCTCCTGTTGATTTAACTCACCTGGATGAGGACCAGAGACAAATAGTAAGTCAGATGTTAAGAGAAGAATCTGAGTCTTTCTCCAAATCTGATGAGGATATTGGTTGCATACACGGGTTGCAAATGAACATCTCACTGAAGGATGATGAACCTGTGTCAAAAACATACCGGTCTGTGCCCAAACCTCTGTACAGGGAAATGAAAGATTACCTGCAGGATCTCATAGTGCAAGGGTGGGTTGAAAGATCCACATCTTCTTACTCCTCACCAATTGTCTGCGTAAGAAAAAAAGATGGCACTCTGCGTTTATGTATAGATTACAGAGAGCTCAACAAAAAAACACATCCTGACCGCCACCCGATTCCCAGGGTTCAAGATATAATGGATAACCTAGGGGGAAACACCTACTTTTCCTTGCTGGACCAAGGGAAAGCATATCATCAGGGATTCATGGACAGAGACAGCAGGCATTTAACAGCCTTTGTGACCCCCTGGGGTCTATACGAGTGGATACGAATCCCATTCGGCCTGATGAATGCGCCCGCAGCTTTTCAGCGCTGCATGGAACAATGCTTAGCAGATTTGAGGGATGAAATGTGTGTACCATATCTTGATGATGTTCTTGTGTTTAGCAGGACATTTGAAGATCATGTCAGCCATGTCCGAGCAGTGTTGCAACGTCTGAGGCAGCATGGGATCAAGCTAAAACCTAAAAAGTGTGACCTGTTTAAAGCTGAGGTGCGGTACCTGGGCAGGATCGTGTCTGCTGAGGGCAACAGGATGGATCCAGCTGACACTAATGCTGTAAGAGCCCTAAAGCATAAACATCCTGCGAATGTTGGTGAGTTGAGAGCAATTCTTGGACTTTTGAGCTATTACAGGCAGTATATAAAGGACTTTTCACGTATTGCTAGTCCCTTATATGATCTGTTAAAAGCACCTACAAAGCATGAGCCGTTAACAAACAAAAAGAGAAAGTGGCCAACAAAAACTGGCAGCAGAGCTGTCCCATCCAGTACAATCATTCATTGGACTGAAAAACACCAGTTGATCCTGGAACAACTCATTGACTGCCTTGTCAACCCCCCTATACTTGGCTTCCCAGATTTCTCACAGCCATTTGTTCTTCACACAGATGCGTCAAATCTGGGTCTAGGTGCTGTGCTATACCAAAAGCAGAGTGGAAAGCTTCGTGTGATTGCCTATGGCTCGCGCACCCTAACAGCTGCAGAGAAAAATTATCATTTGCATTCGGGGAAGTTGGAGTTTCTCGCCCTTAAATGGGCTGTAACAGAGAAATTCAGAGACTATTTATATTATGCTCCAATTTTTCACTGTCTATAGCAGTGGTCTCCAAACTACGGCCCGCGGGCCGCATCCGGCCCGCCCCCACATTTGGTCCGGCCCCCAGAACAATAGTAAAAAAAAAAAAAAATTTTTTTTTTTTTTTTACAAATGAATACATGTACAGTACTGTACGGTCACCAAGTACTTAGCATATCCTAACACAGTTTTTAAAGATGAAGGAGTAAGTTGAATTGTCTCCCTTTCACATAAATATTATTTTCACACAGAGTGGGAGGAGGAGTATTTTTTTGTTTATTCTAATTCAAAGTCTATTTGCCTCATCTGTAATTCGAGTATCACCTGGCGTGGATGGAGAGTTCTGGAGTCTGCTCTCAGAAGAAAAGTATCCTTACATCCGAAGATGTGCTTTGAACTTAACAGCACTTTTTGGATCTACCTACCTGTGTGAGTCTGCTTTTTCACACATGAAAATCATCAAGTCCAAAAACAGATCCACAATGACTGATGATCATCTGGAGACCTGCCTGCGCCTCCCAACCACCTCATACTGCCCCGCGCCTCCTCCTCTCAGTGTCAGAAGTGCCACTAAGGTAGAGACACATTTATTTTATACAGCTTGCACCAGATGACACCATCCTGCTGCACAGAGCAGCTGCCTAGTTTTGATATTTAGGTTTTATTGAGGTTTGAAATAGTTGTTGGAGATTTGTAAATCTGCACCTTTGTAAGTCACTTTTTGTAAATAGTTAGTGTAAATGAGGGAGTTTTATATTGTTCAGTTCATTGTTTATTCGTTTCTTTAAAAAATATGGTGTGCTTTTCAAATATTGCGTCATTTTACTTTGATAAAATACTTTAATTAAATAAAACTAGCAACACATTACGTTCTGTTTTATTTACTTTAAAGAAGTGAGGAGTAGGGAGATGAAAAATTTTGTTTTTTGATACTGAGACTGGACGAGTAGCTCTCGGCAAACTGCCGACTTCAAAAGTAACTCTTGGTTCAAAAAAGGTTGGGCACCCCTGATTTAGGCACTCCTGCAATCGTCACACTTTTTCCTGTTAAAAACTGACTCCGGCCCCCCACCAGCAAAGGGAAAAGTTATGTGGCCCTCACAGGAAAAAGTTTGGGGACCACTGGTCTATAGTGACAATAATCCACTCACATACGTGTTATCATCTGCCAAACTAAATGCAACAGGATGCCGATGGGTTGCAGAGCTGGCAGATTTTCATTTCTCTGAGAAATATAGGCCAGGAAAGGAAAATGTGGATGCAGATAGTTTATCCCGAATGCCTCTAGATGCAGAGTTTTTTATGAAAGAGTGTTCAGAAGAAATGCCATCTGACGTCATTGGGGCAACTACAGAAGCTGTAAAAAATCAAGATGAGTCCAGTGTGTCGTGGTCCATGTGTGTCTCAGTAGCATCTGCAGATTTGACCCCTGACACATCCATCATCCCACTAACACCAGAACAGATTCAGAATGACCAAAGAAATGATCCAGTTCTGGGACCAGTGATCCAGTTAAAACTAACCGCAAGCAAACCGTCAGGTGCACAACTCAAGCAACTTAGTCCACAAGTGGGGTGTTTGCTAAGAGAGTGGGACAAGTTGGAAATTGATGAAAGTGGGGTGTTGCACAGAAAGACAACAAGCAAAAAACAACTTGTACTCCCAGAAAAATATAAAAATACAGTGTTGAGGGAACTTCATGACGAAATGGGCCACCAAGGTGTCGACAGGACATCATCCCTGATACGGGACAGGTTTTATTGGCCATATATGCAGCGTGAGATAGAGAGCTATGTCATGAGAAGATGTGAATGTCTCAAACATAAGAAACCTAGTCAGGAAACAAGGGCTCCCCTCACCAATATAGTAACAACTCAACCATTTGAACTTGTCTCTGTTGATTTCCTACATCTCGAAAAATGTCTAGGGGGTTATGAGTACATCTTGGTGATTATTGATCATTTTACCCGCTTTGCCCAGGCCTATGCCACCACTTCCAAATCAGCTAAAACAGCTGCGGACAAGATCTTTAATGATTACGCCATGAAATTTGGTTTTCCTGCTCGTATTCACCACGACCAGGGTGGTGAATTTGAGAATCAACTATTCACACAACTAAAAAAATACTGTGGAATTGCAGGGTCCAGAACCACTCCCTACCACCCGCAAGGAAATGGACAAGTTGAAAGATTCAACCGGACATTACTCCAAATGCTTCGGACACTCACAGACAAACAGAAACACAACTGGAAGGATTCATTAAACAAAATGATCTATGCATATAACTGTACTCGGAGTGAGGTGACAGGTTTCTCCCCCTTTCAGTTGTTGTATGGGCGTTCTCCCCGATTGCCAGTTGACATGCTGTTTAATTTGACTCCAGAACAAGCAGACCATAATCATCATGGCTATATGGAAAAGTGGAAGCAAGGCATGGAGGAGGCGTATGGAATCGTCAGAGAAAATGCCCAGAAAGCCGGCCAGAGGAGTAAGGAATTGTACAACCGCAAGGTGAATAGTTCAGTACTACAACCAGGTGATCGTGTTTTAGTGCGCAATTTGACACCTCGTGGGGGCCCAGGAAAACTGAGGAATCATTGGGAGGACATTGTTCATGTTGTTGTACGCCAGGTAAATGAAAATGTCCCAGTTTATGAACTCAAACCTGAAAAGGGTCAAAGAAGGTCAAGGGTCCTTCATCGCAATCTGCTCCTCCCATGTGACTCTTTGCCCCTTGAGATTCCAGTCCAGACTGGAAAGAAGAGGAGAAAAATGTTAAATAACAAAGGAGTGGAGCAGGCAGAGGAAGAGGATGATGATGCTGACGCTGACGAATACTATCCTGTGCTATTTCACCAGCCAGCCCAGCCTGAGAAAGTAAGTCATATGCCTGCAAGCACAACCCAAGAGCTAGGAGATATCCAGTTTGAACAGAGCATAGCTCCTGAAATGGATCACAAACAAGGAGAAACAACTGTGATGGAATATGAGGAGTCTGGCTCTTGTAACGAGGAACAAATGATGGAGGATGCTACTGAACAACCTGCTTCAACTGGGATCATGGAGGATGCTACTGAACAACCTGCTTCAACTGGGATCATCAGAGAGGGAGTTCAGGCTCCTGAAGAAGCTCAACGACCGCAACGGCTTCATAGGAAGCCCAAAGTTTTTACATATGAGAGGCTTGGATCTCCAGTCTGCTATAACCTAAGGACTCCACCACAGCCCCCATACTTCACAATGCCATGGATGAACATTGTTCACCCATACTACATCTCATATGACTATCAGAGATGAGAGCAGGACATGGTGCACCACTGAACTGAAAGAATGGACACACATTGGGGTCATAGCATGATGGACTGTTTATTATAACATTCACAATGAGGGACTATTCTCTACGTGAACTGACATATTGGCATCCAAGCCGCAATGTACTTGTCAATTAACTATTTTTATGGAGTCACAGGATGACCACTAAGATGATGGACAAGTAGTGACTTTCATGTTTAAAACATGGACACTGGGTGTTTACCCTCAAAATGAGAATGTATGAAGAGAGTTCCAGTCTGTAAGTAGATTTATTGGCATCCAAGCCGCAATGTACTTGTCAATGAACTCTTGTTATGGAGTCACGGGATGACCACTAAGATGATGGACAAGTAGTGACTTTCATGTTTAAAACATGGACACTGGGAGTTTACCCTCAAAATGAGAATGTATGAAAAGAGTTCCAGTCTGTAAGTAGATTTAGTGACTTAAGGAATATTTTTAAGACTGATGGGTTGCTTCTCATGCTTTACTACTTTCCCAACATCGCATGAGTTGAGATGTTGGGGACAACATCTATTTTGTGGGGGAGTGTGTTACAGGGTATGATATTAATTTGGCCGTGTTCATATTAGATCCAATTGTTTGGTTATCTGCATTAATTTAGCTTGATTTGGTTTGTGCATGGAATGTAGTGGGGCCTTTGAAAGAATGGTGCGTTGGCGCAATAGTCAAAAGAGTCCACTAGGGGGACTCGTGCGCTCTTTACATTTAATACAAGAGTAAGTAAAGACGCACTGGTTTCAACTAGTCATCTCTTTTCATATAATTGTCCTTTTTTATAAGGTAAGAAGTTAGATTAAACTTTCAGGAAAATGATATGAGTGAATGCTAGCCCTGTATGTGCGAGTTTGTATATGTTTAGTTTGTTTTGTGTCACATATTAGTTATCTTGTTTTAATGTAATGTGTGAAGAGTGTTTGGCTAGCTACTTAGCTCTGTTGCTAACGTTAATAAGCCGTTAGCAACCTCTTCTGTTCGGCAGTTGGTTGATTAGCTTAAATGAGGATAATTGTAATTTTTATGAAGTACAAGTAATGTACTGTTCTTCATCATTTTGATATTCCTATTTTTCTCTTTATTAATTTACTTCTGACAGTAAGGTAACAACATTAATTCAAAGTAAAATGTTTAGATATTGTTGAGTAACTGTAATGTGAAATACTTGATTTTCTCTAAAAGAAATGTGGTGTTTACTTGTATTTAGAAATGTTAAGAGTTGTATAAGGAAATATTTATAATTGTAATTTTTATGAAGTACAAGTAATGTACTGTTCTTCATCATTTTGATATTCCTATTTTTCTCTTTATTAATTTACTTCTGACAGTAAGGTAACAACATTAATTCAAAGTAAAATGTTTAGATATTGTTGAGTAACTGTAATGTGAAATACTTGATTTTCTCTAAAAGAAATGTGGTGTTTACTTGTATTTAGAAAGGTTAAGAGTTGTATAAGGAAATATTTCTGTGTTTTGCTTTTGACGTTCGGCTCTTTACATTTAATACAAGAGTAAGTAAAGACGCACTGGTTTCAACTAGTCATCTCTTTTCTTATAATTGTCCTTTTTTATAAGGGCCAACACAAGTAGACCTTCTCGTTCTGTGGGACACCTATTAACGCAGTTTATTTTTCGTGCGGTCGATCCTTGGAGTTTTTAGAGAGACAGCGCTGAGTTTTTAAATGGCACAGAGCAGACGGATGCACCAGAAACGCTGCAGCAGCGTGTTCTGATGCTGAATCCTCACCAAATGCTTTTCGCGCAGCCGAAGCAGCCACTTTACATTGAAAGTCTATGTGGCCGCGCATCTTGGAGCAGCGGGGAGTGACCCGGCGCATCTACAGCATTTCAAGCAGCGCAGCAGGACCCGGCAGTCCCTTTTCACGCACGCGCGCAGCCGCGCAGCCGAACAGCAGAGCAGCAGGAAGCCAGAATATTCTTGCTTCTGCTGCTCGTAGCGTTGCAGCAACCACTCGGAGAGACTCTGCTATGTGATGACGCAACGACGACGGGACTTTCTGTGGACGAAAACAGCATCCGGTAGGAAAACCTGGCATTTTTAAAGTTGCTGCTGTCCACTCGAGTGTACATCACCCCAAACATAAAAAAAAAAACGTTTTAATCTCAACAAAGACTTTTGCAGCTGCAGTTCGGCTCGTAGAAAACCCACTCAAGTGTTAACGAGGCTCACGTACAGCTGATTTTATCTGCTCGGTGCACAGAAAAACAACACGGATCTGACCGGGAAGGGAGCCACACGCTCCTCCCACTGCGCGTCTGCAGTGGAAACAGACATCTGTTGACAAGCAGCAAACACAGAGCATTGGGAGCATTTTGATGCGTTTGGTGAGGATGAGGCTTGAGACTGTGCAGCCAGCATACATCGGCAGACGCCATACACGTAGCACAAACCGACTGCTGCATCTATCCGCTGTGAAATCAACATATTCTTCGGTAGCAGTTTAGCATTTGTATGACACTCTGACTAGCAGGTTAACAGTTGTATGACACCCTGAGTTTGCAGTTTATTTCATCAGCACACACATTTTTAAAAAAATAGTGCCTTTAAGGCAGGATGCAGCAAGACATTGTTCATAGGAATAACAATGTAATAAATTTTATTTATCTAAAGTAGCACCCTTCAGAAACACCTTGCGTTTCAGAAAATAAATGCATTTACAAGATAAAAATCAATAAAAAGAGGTCACAGTAAATATTTGTTAATTAACAGTGCAACCGCAATAAAATGAGGTAAAGGACATAAAACAAATTAAACCTCAAAAAGCCCTTTTCAATACACAGTTCTTCAACTTGTCTGTGAACAAAACCATATACAAAAATCTAAAAAAAAGCTAAGTCTGGTCCTCTGGACATTCAAAAACAAAACAAAGCAATAAAATTTGTAGAAACGTTTCGTCTTTCTACTAATTTTTTATTTTTTTTTTTTTGCTTTGTTTTGTTTTTTGAATGTCCAGAGGACCAGACTTAGCTTTTTTAGATTTTTCTACCTGGATTATTGAGCAGCATCAGGGTATATACAAAAATATTACATGGCATACTTCAAATCAGTGTTCATTAAATATTTGTTAAACAGACTTGGCCCACATGCATGCCCACAATCAGCACGTGACTGATTATATTCTTGATTTAAAGAACACTTGTGACACTTGAAAATTTCAGCCTTGTGGGGCACATTGTGAGTGAGTCCAGCTTGGACAAAAGTCACACTGTATCTGTGAGTTGGAAGGAAACAAAAACAGCATGGAGTTACATGTCTAATGCATAGCTATTAAATTGTACAGCAGTTAATTTAAACGTGAACCTCTTCATGCAAAATTTTAATAGAAGTGTGGAGGCACCAGAATCATAACTAATGCTTGTGCAGTACATGAAGCTACATTTATGATGAAAGTTGTGTCTTCTTCCAGGATGTTTATAAAGCATTCGACACCACACACCATAATTTAGTACTTCAGTCAATAGAGCAATTTTGGAATTGGTCATTTGTTTATGGCAAGCTATTAAAACTATACACACCAATGGTAACAGTTCCATTAGAGTAGCTGTGCTCAACATCAACGTCGTCCTGTGATGCCTGATGTCAGTGGTCAGATCCAGGGATGGAAGAACACAACTATTCAAAAAGGTCCTCCATCAAATGTGTAAGTTGTTTCCTGTTTACAAGACTTTGCTCCTGTTTCATTGTCTGCCTGTTGTAGATCAAGTTGTAATGACTTTGACAAACTAAGACAGAGCTTTGTAATGGATGATGTAGCACAGCTGTTGAAAACATCACAATGTCAAACAGTGAAAACTGAAAAGCTATTTGTTACTACACTTTAACAAGCTTTCACATCACTTTCATTGATTGTTTTGTGAAAACAAACGAGGTACAACTGAATAGCCTACAGTATAAACCTGTAAACTGCAAACTTTTTTTTATAGCTGCAACATGAATTGTTAACATGTAGACTGGGAGGAGACCCCAGGGAAGACCCAGGACATGCTGGAGTGGTCTGGGAAGTCTGTAAGAGTCCTCCCAGAAGAGATGGAAGAAGTTGCTCTGGAAAGAGATGTCTGGACACTCCCTGCTCAAGCTGCTGCCCCTGTGACATGACGTAAAACCAGGAGGAAGATGATGGATGGATGGATGGTTGGATGGAGTTAACATGTCTGAAGTTGATATTATGCCTTGGAGTTTAATTTTTTTAATAAAACTAAAAACTAATATAAACAACAATTAAGACTGGTATTTTCTCCAAAGCAGCTTCATACAGTGCTCTTGATGTGTTGTGTATGAATATTTATGTGCTTACTGCGTTTTAAATAGCTCAAGGTATTTGTGGCAGAGCTGAATCTTATTTGCAAAAACATTCATCTATCAATGTTGGAAGCATGTTTGAAAAGTAAAAGTTATGGAGGTGTTTCATCTGTTTATCTGTAAAGACTTTGTCAAAAAAAAAAAGTTCAACTCCAGATGTTCTGTTGGTGTCCAGATAACCAGCGAGCAGCTCTGCAGCTCCAGGCACGTCACTGTCAGCTGAACCTGGAAGAATAAATGTACAATATGGTTAAATGAAGGTTTAAAATATCTGTCACATAAGCACATATACTGAAAATTGCAACATTTACTCACCTGGACGTAGAATCTACTTTGCCCATTGGTAAGAATGAGGTACCGGTACTTCTCATCTTCTAAGCATCTGATGTCACAATTTGGCCAACACGAAACTGTGCAAATGACATGGAGCTATTTAGAGGACATTTAATCTCTAGGAGCTGCACAGAGTCCAAAATACCATCCAGGCTTATTACAAACTAAATACAGTAGGTGCATCCTATCATTGCAAAACACAATTAAATTAACTAATAAAAATAAAACAATTAGTATCAGCATTTATTCCACAGTATTGCAGCAGTGTGGCTGCATGACCTGCTTGTATTACACCTGATGTTTAAACTAACAGCCAGGCTCGGTGATGGAGGACTTTAAGGCTTTGGCTGAGCTCTGTCTGTGCTATCTAAAAAAGCTAAGTCTGGTCCTCTGGACATTCAAAAAAAAAAAAAAAAAAAAAACTGTAGAAACGTTTGTACAGTTGTTGTTTTTTTTTGTTGCTTTGTTTTGTTTTTTGAATGTCCAGAGGACCAGACTTAGCTTTTTTTTTTATTTCTACCTGGATTATAGAGCATGCATCAGGGTATCTGTCTGTGCTAATTTAAGATAAATAAGATTGTGTTCCACCTCTTTTAATAAAAATTGCCCAACATTAGTACTGTGTAGATACTAAACCTCAGAGCTTTTCAGGTTGTTTTCAGCTTGTTCATTGCTTCACCATAATGTGCTGATATAAACTAGCTAAATATGCTAGTAGAAGTAATCTGCACAGGCACTTCTTCACGTCGCCCCCATCCCTCCCTCGTCTGCAATGGAATGATGATCTTTCTCTCTCTCTCTCTAAAATAAACTAAAAACATTTAGCCCTGGCAAACTGTTTTGGTTTCATATTTGATAAGTTACAAACTAAAATAAACAACAAGGGTTAATTTTGTTTAAGTTACTTTAGTTAGTAAGGTATTATTAAGTCTCAAACATATATGAACTTTCTTGTCTCAAACATATATAAAAAAAAAATCCTTCTGTTATTTCAACTGAAACTGTCTGAACAAAATACTGAACAAAATTCAACACAAAAAGTAAATTACAAGTGCAGTAGTCCACCCCCCCTCCACCCCCAAAAATAAAAAAAATATGTTTTGTGAATGTTTGATATACCACTGTGTCTGCTTGATTGAACTCAGCCATGCTCCTTGATGTGATGACAATTTCAGGATAGGAATCTGAGATATCATCCACTTCTGTAAAAATAAACAACTGATCATAGATACTGTGGATGCATCTTTCAGTAGATTGAAACAAGTTAAAATATTTTATTTAAAGGTATAGTCTGCGATTTTTGAACACTCAGGACTTAGAAATATTTTCAGCGCAGAAAAGCATTCTGCTCCCTCCCCTCAGAGCCACATATGGCACAGTGCTCTGCAGCTGAACTTGGGATCTGCTCCGCCCCCTGCTGCTGTCTGCTCAGAGCCGCTGCGATATTCTGTGTTTATGTTAATAAAACCTTCTAATAAAATAAAATAAAACCATGGAGCGCTAGTCCTACAACACAAAATCCAGCAGAAATCATCAGAGGTTCACGAAGCAACGTTTGGACATGATTTAATTCGCTCGTGACTTCCTCATGTCTGTCAGCGCTGGTCTGGAATGTCTGGAATGCTCCGCCCCCAGTACATGTCCTGTCTCTGCGCTCCGAAGTTCTGTGTTTATATGATAATATAACTGTTTAAAAAATATAATAAAACCATGAATCACTCATCCAACAACACAAAAACCAGAAGAAATCAGCAGAGGTTCACGAAGCAACGTTGGACATGTTTTAATTCGCTCGTGAGTCGTGACAAATCCATTTCCTCATTCCTGTCAGTGAAGGATGAAGCGATCACTTGACTTTTGGCAAAAAAACTAAATAAAAGTCCAGCTCTGGGATAAAGAAGGGATATTTAATACATTTTGTGTCACATAAAAAACAGTCCTGCATCGCTTTGCAATCCTTTGAATGAGAACGAGCTGCGGCTGGGACAGGTGGGGGCGTGGGTTGGGGCGTGACAAACAACTCTGTTTTTATTGGCTGTCAGTGTCCGGGTCACTCTTGTGTTTTCAGTGTTTTTATAAATGCTGATAGAGAAGCAAGGGGACTATAGTTTTTTTCAGAGATTACTTTGTCTAACATCAGTCTGTCAGTAGATCGTGACAGAGTGAAGAAATATGTTAAAAATATATTGTTTGAAAAGTTACAGACTACATTACATTGTTACATACCCCACCTTTAATGTTTACATCCACTCACCTCATTTAAAATGTGTTTTACGGCAAATAAACAATGTAATTCTGGAATATTGCCTTCCTGGTTCCCTTTTACAATCAGCCAGTTTGAATGGTCTTTCTGATCCAGGCACAGTGACTTCCTCTGAGCAGTCTGGATACAACAGGATGTGCGGTCCTTCTTGTATGTCCTTGTTAAACCTTCTCATTTTCTGGACACCTTGTTGCAGTATCTCGGGTGCTCCTACCTCTGGGTCTACAAATAAAAGGACCATTTTCCCTTAGAGGTTTAAATCAGTCCCACTTGGCACCATCAATCCAATGTTTATCTATGACAAAGATGAGAGCAATTTAACGTATAAGAGGTAAAAAAATAAACACGATACATACATACGGTATGTGTTTCTCTATGGTCTAATTTGTGCCACTACAGTTTCACAGTCAGCGAGTCAGGTGAGCACTGTTACCTGTACAGCTTCTTACCTGCACGTGTTTTCCTCTCGGACCGTAGTTATAATCCTGACGCTCTTTGGACTTGGAGCTTCGGTACTCTTTGAAAAATTTATATGATGGGCCAGGTTGTTCTGCTGAAATTAAAAAAGATCGGCCTCAAAAATCAAAATGAGGTAACCAATAGCGCTAATAATTTTTATTCACAGGCTAATTAAAAATGCTAACATTACACTGTACTTACAGTACTTTGTTTAGCATTGTCCGGTTGTTGAGATGTCCCCTCTCCTGCATCCGTCTGCTCTGTGCCATTTAAAAACTCCAAGGATCGACCACACGACAAATAAACCGCGTTAATATACTTATAGGTGTCCCACAGAATAGGCAAAACACGACTCGACTGTTGTCCATCTTGGGTCGAAATGACCGCTTCCGGGTCATCACTTCCGGGTCATCACTTCCGGGTCATCACTTCCGGGTCATCACTTCCGGGTCATCACTTCCGGGTCAGCCTCAGAGTTAAGACATTCCCTTTCCGTGTGATTTCTCATTTGTTAAAGTGTTTCGGAATTTGTTAATGTGTTTCAGGACTTTGTTAAAGTGTTTTGCCTCGTTTGTTAATTTGTTTCAGACTTTGTTAAAGTGTTTTGCCTTGTTTGTTAATTTGTTTCAGAATTTGTTCATTTGTTTCAGACTTTGTTAAAGTGTTTTGCCTCGTTTGTTAATTTGTTTCAGACTTTGTTAAAGTGTTTTGCCTTGTTTGTTAATTTGTTTCAGAACTTGTTCATTTGTTTCAGACTTTGTTAAAGTGTTTTGCCTCGTTTGTTAATTAGTTTCAGACTTTGTTAAAGTGTTTTGCCTCGTTTGTTAATTTGTTTCAGACTTTGTTAAAGTGTTTTGCCTTGTTTGTTAATTTGTTTCAGAATTTGTTAATTTGTTTCAGGACTTTGTTAAAGTGTTTCAGAATTTGTTAATGTGTTTCAGGACTTTGTTAAAGTGTTTTGCCTTGTTTGTTAATTTGTTTCAGAATTTGTTAATTTGTTTCAGACTTTGTTAAAGTGTTTTGCCTTGTTTGTTAATTTGTTTCAGAATTTGTTAATTTGTTTCAGACTTTGTTAAAGTGTTTTGCCTTGTTTGTTAATTTGTTTCAGACTTTGTTAAAGTGTTTTGCCTTGTTTGTTAATTTGTTTCAGAATTTGTTCATTTGTTTCAGACTTTGTTAAAGTGTTTTGCCTCGTTTGTTAATTTGTTTCAGACTTTGTTAAAGTGTTTTGCCTCGCTTGTTAATTTGTTTCAGAATTTGTTAATTTGATTCAGACTTTGTTAATTTGTTTCAGACTTTGTTAATTTGTTTCAGACTTTGTTAATTTGATTCAGACTTTGTTAATTTGTTTCAGACTTTGTTAATTTGTTTCAGGACTTTGTTAATTTGTTTCAGACTTTGTTAATTTGTTTCAGGACTTTGTTAAAGTGTTTTGCCTCGCTTGTTAATTTGTTTCAGAATTTGTTAATTTGTTTCAGACTTTGTTAATTTGTTTCAGACTTTGTTAATTTGTTTCAGACTTTGTTAATTTGTTTCAGGACTTTGTTAAAGTGTTTTGCCTTGTTTGTTAATTTGTTTCAGAATTTGTTCATTTGTTTCAGACTTTGTTAAAGTGTTTTGCCTCGTTTGTTAATTTGTTTCAGACTTTGTTAAAGTGTTTTGCCTTGTTTGTTAATTTGTTTCAGAATTTGTTCATTTGTTTCAGACTTTGTTAAAGTGTTTTGCCTCGTTTGTTAATTTGTTTCAGACTTTGTTAAAGTGTTTTGCCTCGTTTGTTAATTTGTTTCAGACTTTGTTAAAGTGTTTTGCCTCGCTTGTTAATTTGTTTCAGAATTTGTTAATTTGATTCAGACTTTGTTAATTTGTTTCAGACTTTGTTAATTTGTTTCAGACTTTGTTAATTTGATTCAGACTTTGTTAATTTGTTTCAGACTTTGTTAATTTGTTTCAGGACTTTGTTAATTTGTTTCAGACTTTGTTAATTTGTTTCAGGACTTTGTTAAAGTGTTTTGCCTCGCTTGTTAATTTGTTTCAGAATTTGTTAATTTGTTTCAGACTTTGTTAATTTGTTTCAGACTTTGTTAATTTGTTTCAGACTTTGTTAATTTGTTTCAGACTTTGTTAAAGTGTTTTGCCTTGTTTGTTAATTTGTTTTAGAATTTGTTAATTTGTTTCATGACTTTGTTAATTTGTTTCAGACTTTGTTAATTTGTTTCAGGACTTTGTTAATTTGTTTCAGGACTTTGTTAAAGTGTTTTGCCTCGCTTGTTAATTTGTTTCAGAATTTGTTAATTTGATTCAGACTTTGTTAATTTGTTTCAGACTTTGTTAAAGTGTTTTGCCTCGCTTGTTAATTTGTTTCAGAATTTGTTAATTTGATTCAGACTTTGTTAATTTGTTTCAGACTTTGTTAATTTGTTTCAGACTTTGTTAATTTGATTCAGACTTTGTTAATTTGTTTCAGACTTTGTTAATTTGTTTCAGGACTTTGTTAATTTGTTTCAGACTTTGTTAATTTGTTTCAGGACTTTGTTAAAGTGTTTTGCCTCGCTTGTTAATTTGTTTCAGAATTTGTTAATTTGTTTCAGACTTTGTTAATTTGTTTCAGACTTTGTTAATTTGTTTCAGACTTTGTTAATTTGTTTCAGACTTTGTTAAAGTGTTTTGCCTTGTTTGTTAATTTGTTTTAGAATTTGTTAATTTGTTTCATGACTTTGTTAATTTGTTTCAGACTTTGTTAATTTGTTTCAGGACTTTGTTAATTTGTTTCAGGACTTTGTTAAAGTGTTTTGCCTCGCTTGTTAATTTGTTTCAGAATTTGTTAATTTGATTCAGACTTTGTTAATTTGATTCAGACTTTGTTAATTTGTTTCAGACTTTGTTAATTTGTTTCAGGACTTTGTTAATTTGTTTCAGACTTTGTTAATTTGTTTCAGGACTTTGTTAAAGTGTTTTGCCTCGCTTGTTAATTTGTTTCAGAATTTGTTAATTTGATTCAGACTTTGTTAATTTGATTCAGACTTTGTTAATTTGTTTCAGACTTTGTTAATTTCATTCAGACTTTGTTAATTTGTTTCAGACTTTGTTAATTTGTTTCAGGACTTTGTTAATTTGTTTCAGACTTTGTTAATTTGTTTCAGGACTTTGTTAAAGTGTTTTGCCTCGCTTGTTAATTTGTTTCAGAATTTGTTAATTTGTTTCAGACTTTGTTAATTTGTTTCAGACTTTGTTAATTTGTTTCAGACTTTGTTAAAGTGTTTTGCCTTGTTTGTTAATTTGTTTTAGAATTTGTTAATTTGTTTCATGACTTTGTTAATTTGTTTCAGACTTTGTTAATTTGTTTCAGACTTTGTTAATTTGTTTCAGACTTTGTTAATTTGTTTCAGACTTTGTTAATTTGTTTCAGACTTTGTTAAAGTGTTTTTTGTTAATTTGTTTTAGAATTTGTTAATTTGTTTCAGACTTTGTTAATTTGTTTCAGACTTTTTAATTTGTTTTAGAATTTGTTAATTTGTTTCAGACTTTGTTAATTTGTTTCAGACTTTGTTAATTTGTTTCAGACTTTGTTAATTTGTTTTAGAATTTGTTAATTTGTTTCAGACTTTGTTAATTTGTTTCAGACTTTGTTAATTTGTTTCAGACTTTGTTAATTTGTTTCAGACTTTGTTAATTTGTTTCAGACTTTGTTAATTTGTTTCAGACTTTGTTAATTTGTTTCAGACTTTGTTAATTTGTTTCAGACTTTGTTAATGTGTTTCAGAATTTGTTAATTTGTTTCAGAATTTGTTAATTTGTTTCAGACTTTGTTAATTTGTTTTAGAATTTGTTAATTTGTTTCAGGACTTTGTTAATTTGTTTTAGAATTTGTTAATTTGTTTCAGGACTTTGTTAATTTGTTTCAGGACTTTGTTAATTTGTTTCAGACTTTGTTAATTTGTTTTAGAATTTGTTAATTTGTTTCAGGACTTTGTTAATTTGTTTCAGACTTTGTTAATTTGTTTCAGACTTTGTTAATTTGTTTCAGACTTTGTTAATTTGTTTCAGACTTTGTTAATGTGTTTCAGAATTTGTTAATTTGTTTCAGACTTTGTTAATTTGTTTCAGACTTTGTTAATGTGTTTCAGAATTTGTTAATTTGTTTCAGAATTTGTTAATTTGTTTCAGACTTAGTTAATTTGTTTCAGACTTTGTTAATTTGTTTCAGAATTTGTTAATTTGTTTCAGACTTTGTTAATTTGTTTCATACTTTGTTAATTTGTTTCAGACTTTGTTAATTTGTTTCAGGACTTTGTTAAAGTTTTTCAGAATTTGTTAATTTGTTTCAGAACTTTGTTAAAGTGTTTCGCCTTATTTGTTAATGTGTTTTACACCTCAGGGCCACCGTAGATTCCTGATGAACCACGTTGTACATTTGAAAACTTAAATCACTGTACATAATAAACATTGTTCTTTTTGTACTCTCGTGCCTTGTGTCGTTCTGGGTCTCGTTACAAACTGGGTTACCTAGAAACCATTACAAGGTCATGGCCGAGAGCTTCAGTTCTTTTTGCAAGAAAGTCCAGGAAACAGGAGCCCTTTTGCCAAGCTCAGTTCTCACTGATGGAACACTGCAGGTAATAACGTCCTGAGAGTGCACGCTGTAGCTGCACTCATGTAGTGACATGTAGGAGGAGATGTATGGAGGCAGCAGACCAAGAAGTGATTTAAAGATGAAAATCTACCAGTGAGAGAGTCTGCGTGAAAATGATGTCCAGTTAACCAGTAAAAACAGGGTACAGTGATGGGGATGGTTGTTGCAGCCGGTTAGTTATACCTTGTACCAAAATAAGGTTTTCTTGTAGAGCTTAAAATGTTTTAAAACATCAAACATTCATTTGATTTGCTTAAAACTGTTAAGAGCAAAAACCCAAAGATGATTAAAGTCCACAGTATCACAATCTGCTCCACATACTTTACATTATGTAACATTAGCCTTCCTTTTCCATATTTATCATTCCACAGTCTTTAACCCACATTGTCATTTATCATTGAATAGGTACAGATGAATAACTGCTGGTTCTCCATCTCGTTCCATTATAGCAGAATGTGCTGAGTATAATTTAACTTCAATGAGAAACTCCATGTGCATGAGCCTTAACTTATTTTGTTCTTGTACTGCAGGTAAAACTGCTTCCCTGCACATCTGTATGCATGTATGTGCAGAGGTAATTAGTGTACTTAAAGGAGCTAATGAAGAATTTGTGGGTCCACACAAGAACACAATTTGACTTCCAGATTCATGATGTGATGAAACTAAAGCACAACATTATTCAGTATTGTATTACATAATGATGGGGCTTTTGAATGTCAGAAATACACGTTATTTATTACAAATGTTCATTATCTTCCACCAACAAAGTCAAATGAATGATTCTGTGTGTGTTTCTTTGTATCAATAGCAAAATATGTTATGAGTCTCTGAATGGATTTTAATTAAATTGTCAGGAAGTAATTGTGTACAATAATAAATAAAGGTGGTGGTCTTTCATCAATATCTATGTACTGTACATTCAAATCATCAAATCTTCTTTTACCCAAATATGCTGACACAACCACTGAAAGTGCAGAAATACAAAGGGGTATTTGTATGTATGTATAAAAACTGTTTTTTCTTCTCATCAAGTAGCCTTGAGGTGAAAAATACAGTCACAGTATGTTTGGATACTTTCCCAAGATACGTATATTTACTTTTGCAACTGAGCAATGGCAGCTTTGGGCAGGGATCACTATGAATTATGGTCAGGGCCCAAAGGTGGACACCAGCTAAAGACTTTGCAAAAAGCCTTTGGAGATATGTCAATCGTTGGTGTTCTAAAGATGAATCCCTTGAGTACAACCATTCAAGGAGCAAGACGACAGCTTATAATTAAAGGTCTTCCAGACTGGGCTATTTGTCTTTAACTTCTTAAGTCTTGTTAAATAATAAAAAAACTCTTGGCATAAACTATTAAATTGAAAATAAATGTTGCAATAAAACTAAGCTCTCACAGAGCTTAGTTTTATTGCAACATTTACCGTAGGTATTCTTCCTCCAGGTTCCGGAGTTCCAGGGTGGCCCCTGTGAGCAGCAGCTGGAGGTTGTTCCACTAATTGTCTCCAGCAGTATACTGTATATAGGTCTTCAGATGACTCCATTCCCTGTTGGAGCATTACCTACCAACCAATACTTGTGCCTCCAGCCCTTTAACATGTAAATGACCAAAGTGTTTTTACCCTTGTGTTTTCCTCCGTACTTTCAGAGACTCACTGTCTGAGCCTAATCTCCTGGACCGCTCACTTACTGACCTGAACCTCCTGTGCTAGCACTCACCTGTAAAGTTCCTACTTCAGCTGATCCTGCACCATCCAGCTACACCCTCATGCACTCCATCATCACCACTGTATATATTAACCTGGACCCAGTGCTTTAAGTGGAAAAAAATAAGTGCCGGTACCCTCCCTAATGTCATAATAATATGCATACCTGCAAACTCAGAAGGGATGAAAAAGGTGACAAACGTTGCGCCAACCCCCCCCCCCGAAAGATTTTGTAATTTTTTAACATGCTTCAGGTAAAAGTCATTTACTAACCTAATTTAATGAGAACATAAATAGGAAAGATTGTGTCAACCAAAAAATCAACAACCAACAACAGCAGCAAGTCAAATACAGCAGAACATTTTGCTAACAATGCGCTGCTCCGAGTCAACAGATGCATTTAAAAACTTAAGACTTATCTCTTCAGACAGGCTTTTGGTTAATTTTGTACATTGATTTTAGAGTTTGTTATGTTTTACCTTTTTGTATAGTACTTCTGTGATTTTATGATTTTATTTTTCCTTTTGTAAAGCACTATGTGACTCTCATGTCTGTGAAATGTGCTATATAAATAAAACTTACTTACAGTAAAAACTCATTTCTTAAATATGCTGGTGAAGATGTTTTGCCAGAAATTTTGAATAAAGTAGATGCCATTTCCTGCATTCTTGTGTATTTTAACAAGTTGTTAAACATCTATGTTTACCTACATGTAAACATGATTCACTAACTATTTTAGAGACATCTAACAAAATAAAGTCAGGTCCTGTGGACAGATTAAAAAATTGTTGAAATTATTATTGATCATGAATCAGGATATTTTAGAGACACCTCATTTAACTAGTTCATATAGACATCATCCTGTTTTTAAACTCACTCCTGTGAATTTATACACTGCATGTATAAAAATATTAACTTTACCCACACATTGGAGGAGTTACTTCCGCTTCCCTCGCGCTCTGTCGCGCTGCAGAGTTTGTTTTTGTTTTTTTACAGAGTTCGCTGTCGTCTCTCCCCCTGTCTATCCTGAGGTTGTGATTGGCCAAATGACGCGCTCCACCAAAGATGTTTTATTGTCGTGAAGATGCATTACTCTTTCTTGAAATCCAGTCGGGGGAAATGCATTCTACTGTAATCTGCCACGGGTCTTTCAAGTGGAGAAGATGAAAATAAGTTCCGGAACGCACCTTACGCTTAAAAAAAGTCCCGGTACTCTCAGGGTTAAATTTTAGAAGTGGCGGAACTGGGTACCGGTGAGTTCCGGCCCACTTAAAGCACTGCCTGGACCCTTCCTGTTGGAAACCCTCTGCCTTCTCCTCTGCGCCACAACCAATAAACCCAACCATTAGGAACCAGGAACCAACATATACATCTTCATCTAACATCATTCCAGGAATTAACCCGTTTCCCTCCATTTCCAGATTCCCTGAACCCTGCTTTGTAAATAGCACATTTAATCATCGTAAATAAATCACTTTAACATTGGAGTTTGAGTCTTGTTCTTCTGTCAGTCCCATTTCTCTGGGTTCAAGTCCGCGCAAGACTTATCATCCAACTTTAGGATGAATAACAAATACAAATGTATTTCAAAAGCCCTATAAGGTGTCTCACAAATGTCTGACTCTGACGTGTACTTCAAGTGTTGCAGCTCTATAACTCGCTCCGTTGGGGAATTAACTTCTGCTTTTAAAACTTTAGGAGCTCTGAAATGTTAAACAATACAGATTAGCTGGGATTACAGTACACAATAGGTTTTCACTTTTTGAAAAAACTGAAGGTGAATAAGTAACTCGTCAAACATATCAAAGATTCTTTGCTTGATTTTAGGTTACAAAAGTGACGGGTAAGAGGTTTCTGAGAAATGTTTTCACGAGTTTCAGTAATTGGTCAATTTCAATGTCACACTTTAAAAACATGATTTGTTTGAGTGCTGTTAGTCAGCACAAGCCTTCAAGAGTTGAGTTGGTTCTGAGAATGTGTGCAAAATATAACAAAAGGCTTTTAATTAAATCAGATTTTTTTACACAGTGTCCCCGGAACATACAGAGGAATTGTCTCTCTGTGTTTCACTTACTTTCAGAATGTTGATACTAGCTTGATTAAAAATGTTATAGAATAAATAACAGTGTCCTTGCTGTTCCTATTTCTGTAAAATAATTTAACACTGCTGATCCTTTAGTATGCAGATCAGGGCTCATGCACAAATTGTTCTCAGGGGCAAGGTGAGCAGGCTCTACAGAGACTGGCCTTTGACAGAAAACACACAGTGGTTAAGGCACTCGAGTTTGATGCAAGAATTGTAGGTTTCTAATTCCACAGACAACCATTGGACAATCTCAGTTCCACAATGTGTGAGAGACATAATAATGAGGCCATGCTGGCTCTGACACTGCCCAGATGAAAAAGGTTCACATCAGATGTTGAGGAACCAGGACGTTCTGATGAATGGACTACTGGAATAAGACGTGCATGGAAAATGGCAGACACATCAACACTGTTGGAATGCTATGATGCCAGCAAGCCTAGAGAGAGAAAGGCTATATGGGGTGGATGTGGGAACTTTAGAAAATCCGATAGCCATTATGCCCCTGACACTGTCCAACACATAATAGAAGAATGTGATGGAGTCCAGGAGCATCTATGCTGACTATAGACCAGTGATCCTCACTTTTTTTCACCTTGTCCCCCCTTGTCTGTTAAAATAGTTTTTTTCCAGCATCAGGCAGGTGATCCTTGCTGTTATCAATAGCAGTCTGTCTTCAGGTGTTGTGCCAATAAGTTTTAAACATGCGGTGGTGCAGCCCCTGCTTAAAAAGCCCAGCCTAGACCAATCTGTCTTGGCTAATTTTAGGCCCATCTCCAAGCTGCCTTTTATTTCAAAAATTTTAGAAAAAATTGTGTATTCACAGGTGAAATGTTTTCTGGACGAGCACAACATAATGGAGGTTTTTCAGTCTGGCTTCAAAACTCGCCACAGCACAGAATCAGCTCTAGTCAGAGTTTTTAATGATATTCTTATGGCCAATGATTCTGGTGAACATGTGGTTCTTGTCTTGCTCGACCTAACCGCTGCCTTTGACACAGTGGACCATAACGTTTTAATATCACGTTTACAGCACCAAGTGGGTATCTGTGGTACTGCACTGAGCTGGTTTAGGTCCTATCTGGCAGACAGAACCATGTCTGTGAACATAGCTGGTTCTGAATCCTCCACTGCTCCTCTGTGTTTTGGGGTTCCACAGGGCTCCATTTTAGGTCCCCTGCTTTTCTCCCTTTACCTACTTCCATTGGGATCAATCCTCAGAAAGCATGGGATCTTTTTTCATTGTTACGCCGATGATAGTCAGATCTATATGCCACTAAAAAAGAAAGATGCCTCCTCAATCAGGCCACTTCTGTTGTGTCTTGAAGACATCAAAGCTTGGATGTCTTTAAACTTTTTAAATTTTAATGAAAAGAAAACAGAAGTGATGGTGTTTGGTCCTAGTGGCTCTTGTGAACCTTGCCCTGTTGATCTTGGCCCTCTGGCACCACATGTAAAGAAAACAGTTTCTAACTTGGGTTTTAAAATGGACAGTGATTTTAAATTAGATTCCCAGATTGGAGCGGTGGTCAAGACCAGTTTTTATCACCTCAGACAGCTGGCTAAGGTAAAGTCCATCCTTACACAGCAGCAGCTGGAAACAGTAATCCATGCCTTCATCACCTCTCGGCTGGATTACTGTAACGCTCTTTACCTTGGAGTCAGCCAGTCCTCCCTCAGACGTCTCCAGTTGGTCCAGAACGCTGCTGCTCGGCTTCTAACTGGAGTTCATAAGAGGGAGCACATCACCCCCACTCTGGCTTCACTCCACTGGCTGCCTGTTCATTTTAGAGTTCATTTTAAGATTCTTTTATTTGTTTTTAAAAGTTTAAATGGTCTTGCTCCATCCTACCTCTCTGAGCTGCTTCACCCATACTCTCCTGCTCGGTGCCTCAGATCAGCTGATCAGCTGCTTCTGGAGGTGCCGAGGTCCAAACGGAGGCTCAGAGGGGACAGAGCTTTTTCTGTTGCTGCTCCAAAACTGTGGAACGATCTCCCTCTTCCCGTCAGACAAGCTCCTTCACTGTCCAGTTTTAAAACTCTTTTAAAAACACATTTTTACTCACTGGCTTTTAGCACAGACTGATTTTGTTCTGCACTGTTTTTATTGTTTTTATTGATCTTAATGTTTTAACAACTGTTTTATTTTTATGTGTTTAAATGTTCTTGATTTTATGTACAGCACTTTGTTGCAGCTGTGGTTTTTTTAAAGGGCTCTATAAACAAAGTATTATTATTATTTATTTTTTTTTCCCCAAAGAGCCATAATGACAGATCAAAGTCAAGGGGAGAGCTGCAATATCAGCCCAAGTCACTCAAATAAAAGAAAAAAATTGAACAACCCACCTATGAACAAAAAAAGAAACACAGCCAGCACATTATGTTTAAATAAAATGTACATTAGTACTGAGATGAGCAGAAGCTGTGGTGCATGTCTTTGACTTTATTCATGTTGTATTGTCATTTGTTGTTGCAACCACAGTGAGGAATTCAAGATGGACATGGGTCAGTCGGTTTCTCTGTGTTTGCTTGATAGTGTTCATGTTTGAAAATGTTGACTCATAGGTGTAAAAGTTTCAGATTTTAGCTATTACCCCAATCCCATGAAGAAAACACAAGCAAACAATAACAATGACTACCAAAGTCCATGCTCAACATGGACATGAATATGCTGTAATATGTGTACGGTAATGCTTTAACAGAGTAACCAAGTTTTCGACAGATCGAGTGCTTTGACTTCTATCTAGGCTTTTTTGTCCACCTCGAGTACCCGCAGAGATGTCATCACGTCGCGGTAACGTCAGTACGTCACATCACGTGATAAAAACCGAGCGCGGGGTAGCTTTTAGCTGGATTTGGATTCCTTTGTGCGCACGGATGTTAATGGAGCAGGCCCAGTTTTGTCAAAAAGGTAAAACAGTTTATAATTTTATAAATTGCGCTACTCATTGAATCATTCTGTTGATTTTCTTTTCTTTGAACACCGTAGTAGATTGTGACAGCAGGGGGCAGTGTTGCATTGCAGGTCACATATATAACACGGCCGAAACGGCGTCCTCTCTCTCGTTTCACAAACAAAGCAGCAAATATTCATCTCTCTAGACCTATTAAAAACCTATAAACACAATCTCTAAAAGTAAACCTAAATTGCACAGCACTGCAGGCGGTGGTACGGTGTGGCTGTGGCTCCATTTGTTTTTTAAGTTTCGGTTCAGCGCCTTACTTTCACTTTTAATATTAATAATAACTAATAGTTTTGTTTTTCCTGTGACTTATCTGCAGTATGATAAATGATAGGAGCATAATAAATGCTCCCAATGTTTTGTTGGTCTTTTTTTTTCTTTTTGTAAAGAGGTTTTTATGCATTTATATTTATTTATTTATTTAGCATCATAAGACACTGTGACGTCATTGACTAATCGAGTGCCAGTCGAGTTTTTTTTATGTTAATGTCGAGCTTAAAAATTATGTAGCCTACTCGTTCAACCCATATGAAGAGGCCCACTTCATATTTCCAAAAGAGTGCTCCTGTGAAAAGTGGTATAGTTTCCATTGCCTATCTACGAGGAATTAAGAAGAATGTGGCTGAAAAATCTGAACTTGAACAGACTACCCAAAACACTGGATGTGTGCTCATTTCACTTTGTTGACAGCCGAAGGAGGAAAACCAGCATCCTACTTTGTGGCTGGACTACAATAAACCACGGGAAAAGAGACGCTATATCCTCAGAAGAGTTAAAAACAGTGACAAGAATATCAGATATGATTTCAAGTGTATGAAGGGCACAGCTTTATAGTATTTGTTAGTCTTCAGTGTTACGATTTTCTCTACAATTATTCCAAGCTCAATGATGGAGGACTTTAAGGATTTGGCTGGGCTCTCTGTCTGCTTTAAGGTAAATAAGATGGTGCTCCACCACTTCTAAGAAAGCACAATCAATCTTATTACTGTACTGTGTAGATACTGATACGCCTCAGAGCTTTTCAGATTGTTCATTGCTTTACAGTTGGAAGCAACCAAGTCAGTGAAGTACTAACTATGCTAGTAGATGTAATCTGCAGCCATTTCTTCAGGTCGTCCTCCATCCCTCATCTGCAGCAGGCAGCGGTACAGGGCTGGCGCAAGCCATCAAGGGGTGCCAAGCAAAATTTGGCTTGGTGCCCTCTGTTTCTGCTAAAAATGTGGATTACAGCAATCATCAGTCAGCTGATAAGATCATTCACCCACCTAACATAAACTATTATATAATATAGTATTAACAAAACTACCTAATAACAAACTGGTAAACTATAAGTTTCTCTGCATTCAATTACTAATTCTAAAAATTAAACATTTTATGTTTGAGTAAATTGTCATTATAAACATAAAAATTGATTTAAATGACTGATAAAATAACATTGAAGCACACAACTGTTATCTTGAAGTTCTGTCTCTGTGGCCCTCTAGGGTGTAGAGAGCCACAGAAATGGTTATGGAGGTCCAGATTTGGCCCACGGGCCTTGAGTTTGACACATGTGATCTAGTGAAACTAAAAGTAACAAAAAAAAACAACAACAACTGGTCCATTTTGTCCTCGTCAGACCTGCTGAAGAGAATCAAACTAAAAACTCTGAAACTCAAAGAACTTACTCCACAAAATTGCACGTCATAATCTGTCTTTTCATATGTATGCAGATGATTTACAAATCTATCTGCCAGTCACTCCCAACCCCTCACTCAGTTCAAACACTCTTGTCAACAGCTTAAATGACATTAAGCACTGGCTCTCTCAAAACTTCCTCCACCTAAACACAGATAAAACTGAATGCATTTTATTTAGTGCCCCCGGTGACACCAGCAACATCCTTCCCAGTCCCAGTTTTGGTTTTCCCCTCCCCCACTTCAACCCGGTGGTCAGAAATCTTGGAGTGCAGCTTGACTCCAACTTAAAGCTTGATAAACAGATCAGTTCTGTTGTCAAGACCAGCTTTTTCCAGCTCCGTCTGCTCTCCAAAGTCAAGTCATTTCTCAGCCGTGGTGATCTGGAGAAGGCCATCCATGCCTTTGTGACCTCCAGACTTGATTATTGTAATGCTTTGTATGTTGGTATTAATCAATCCTCCATCTCCCGTTTACAGCTTGTACAGAACTCTGCCGCGCGCTTTTTGACCAACACACGAAAATATGAACACATCACTCCTGTCCTGTCCTCTCTACACTGGCTCCCGGTTCAGTTCAGGATACAGTTCAAGCTGCTGCTGTTTGTTTTCAAAGCTCTGAATGGACTTGCACCTCTCTACATCTCAGAACTTTTGAAAGTCCATCAGCCCGGCAGAGCTTTACGATCTGCCAGTCAACACCTGCTGGAGGTGCCTCGCTCAAGGTACAAACAATGGGGAGACCGGTCATTTTCTGTTGCCGGCCCAAAAGCCTGGAACAGCCTCCCCCTTGAGCTGCGTGCCACCTCTGATCTGACTCTGTTCAAAACCAGACTGAAGACCCACTTGTTCAAAAAAGCTTTCAGTGTGTAACTTTTATTACTTTTGGTATTTTAGTATGTAGCATTTTTAATTCCATTGCCTCCTTTTATTGATGTTACTTTTATTCTATTTTCACTGATTTATTGTACCGCTTTTTATATTTTCTGTCCTGTTAAGCACCTTGGTCAATGCAAGGCATTGTAGGAAGGTGCTATACAAATAAAGTTTATTATTATTATAAAATTACAAATAACACTCAACTTTGCAACATACAGTCAAGGGCGTAACTTTGTGTTGAAAGTTGGTGGGGACGGAAATCGAAAATGCTGCATCTGCTTTTTTGGACAAAGTACCGGTACTTTTTTCAATTGTGTATGTCGTAATAACAATAACAGTTGTATGACACCCTTACTAGCAGTTCAACAGCTGTATGACACTGAGTAGCAGTTTAACAGCTGTATGACTCCCTGAGTTAGCATTTATCCTGTCAGATCATTGTACATTGTTATTAACACCTTCATTTTCATTACATCAGCACACAAGTTTTATACAAAAGGTCTTTGTCAGAGTCAGAGTCAGAGTCAGAGAGTCTTTATTGTCATTTGCACCGCATGTGGTACATGAGATGAAAACGAGATTATGTACACGAGGTCCCAGTTACATCCAACAACAAATGAAAGAGAAAAACAGTAATAACATCTAGAACTAACTAAGAAAAGCATCAACTAGTAATACACTAAGCTTAATATAGTGGGAATAAACAGCAGCACGAACATGAGTCTGCATGAGCAGATGGTCACAGATGAACACAGATGAATACAGCAACAAGAAAACAGATCAGCATCAGTATGATGTGATATTTTGCAGTGTTTATTTTTTTATTTTATTTTTATTTATTCATGAGTCTAACAGCCTCAGGGTAGAAGCTGTTCCTCAGTCTAGTGGTTCTACACTTGATGCTCCTCAACCTCCGTCCTGAGGGGAGTGGGGCAAAGAGTGAGTGTGCTTGTAAGAAGTGTAGCCTTGTAAGAAGGCACGATACAGAAAGACATTGTTAACAGGAATAACAATAATAAACTTTATTTAAATAGGACCTTCCAGCAACAACTTGCATTGTCCAAAGTGCATTACAAGATAATAAAGATAAAAGTTGAATGAATGAATGAAAATAATACTACAAACCGGATTCCAAAAAAGTTGGGACACTAAAAAACTGAATGCAATGATGTGGAGATGGCAAATGTCAATATTTTGTTCATAATAGAACATAGATGACAGATCAAAAGTTTAATCTGAGTAAATGTAACATTTTAAAGGAAAAATATGTTGATTCAAAATTTCAGTGTCAACAAATCCCAAAACATTTGGGAAGTAGCAATAAGTGGCTGGAAAAAGGAAATTGAGCATATAACGAACAGCTGGAAGACCAATTAACACTAATTAGGTCAATTGACAACATGATTGGGTATAAAAAGAGCTTCTCAGAGTGTCAGTGTCTCTCAGAAGCCAAGCTGGTAAGAGGATCACCAATTCCACCATTGTTGCGCAGAAAGATAGTGCAGCAATACCAGAATGGTGTTACCCAGCGTAAAATAGCAAAGACTTTTAAGTTATCATCATCAACCGTGCATAACATCATCAAAAGATTCAGAGAATCTGGAACAATCACTGTGCGTAAGGGTCAAGGCCGTAAAACTCTACTGGATGCTCGTGATCTCCGGGCCCTTAAACGTCACTGCACCTCAAACAGGAATGCCACTGTCAAGGAAATAACAGAATGGGCTCAGGAATACTTCCAGAAAGCATTGTCAGTGAACACAATCCACTGTGCCATCCGCCGTTGCAGCTGAAACTCTACAGTGCAAAGAGGAAGCCATTTCTAAGCAAGCTCAGACGTTTTCACTGGGCCAGGGGTCATTTAAAATGGAGTGTGGCAAAATGGAAGACTGCTCTGTCAGATGAGTCACAATTTGAAGTTCTTTATGGAACACTGAGACGCTATGTCATCCGGACCAGAGAGGACAAGGATAGCCCAAGTTGTTATCAACTCTCCGTTCAGAAGCCTGCATCACTGATGGTATGGGGTTGCATGAGTGCTTGTGGCATGGGCAGCTTGCATGTCTGGAAAGGCACCATTAATGCAGAGAACTATGTTCAGGTTCTAGAACAACATATGCTCCATCTAGACGTCATCTCTTTCAGGGAAGACCCTGCATTTTTCAACAAGATAATGCCAGACCACATTCTGCAGCAATCACAACATCATGGCTACGTAGGAGAAGGATCCGGTACTGAAATGTCCAGCCTGCAGTCCAGATGTTTCACCTATAGAGAACATTTGGTGCATCATAAAGAGGAAGGTGTGACAAAGAAGGCCCAAGACGATTGAACAGTTAGAGGTCTGTATTAGACATGAATGTAGAGCATTCCTATTTCTAAACTTGAGAAACTGGTCTCCTCTGTCCCCAGACGTCTGTTGAGTGTTGTAAGAAGAAGGGGGGATGGCACACAATGGTAAAAATGGACTTGTCCCAACTTTTTTTGGATTTGTTGATGCCATGAAATTTTGAAAAAACATATTTTTCTCTTAAAATGATACATTCTCTCAGTTTAAACTTTTGATCTGTGATTTGTGTTCTATTCTGAATAAAATATTAGATGTTGGCACCTCCACATCATTGCATTCAGTTTTTATTCACTATTTGTTTAGTGTCCCAACTTTTTTGGATCTGGTTTGTAAAAAACAACAACAATTAAGATTGTTATTTTCTCCCTAGCTTCATACAGTGCTCTTGATGTGTTGTGTAGAATCCACTTTGCTCATTGGGAAGAATCTTCTAAGCATATGATGTCACAATTTGGCCGATAGAAACTCTGAAAATGAAATGAAGCTATTTAGAGGACATTTAATCCGTAGGAGCTGCACTGAGTACAACAATCTATCCAGGCTTGCTCCAAACTAAAAATAGTAGGTGCACACTATCATTACAAATGCAATTACAGTAATTAATAAAAATAAAACAATTATCAGCATTTATTTCACAGTATTGCAGCAGCATGGCAGCATGACCTGTCTTGCCCTGCAGCATGAACGTGCTGGTACACCTGATGTTGAAACTAACAGGCAGACTCAGTGATGGAGGACTTTAAGGCTTTAGCTCTGTGTCTGCTTCAAGATAAATAAGAACATGCTCCACCTGTTTCAGAGCTTTTCAGATTGTTTTCAGCTTGTTTATTGATTCACCGTGAGTTGCTAGTAGATGGAGCTAAATATGCTAGTAGAAGTATCTGCAGCCACTTCTTAAACTCGTCCTCCATCCCTCCTCCGTCTGCAGCAGGATGATAATACTGTTTTGTTTAAATTAAATTCACAAAGCTCAGACTAACTTCGCGCACACTGTTCACACATAAACAAACGTAGTTTTCGCTCCTCCTGAAGTCGCGCACATATTACACGCAAAACGTCATCAAAACGATTTACTTACGTTCAGGAAATGCATGCACACTGTAAACACAATAACACCATGAGTACTGTGCACCAAAACTATTTAATGACTTACTTTTTGGTCGTATTTTGCCGTGTAGGGTGATCAGACAGCTCCTCTGCACGCCATGGGAGTCTTGCAAACTGCGCAGTGCGTACTAACTAAATACAGAGCCACTGCTGGACAGAGCAGCTGTTCGGCAGTTGTTGTTGTTGTTTTTTTTTTGGGGTTCGTTGACGGTGTGAAACGGAGATAACTTTTTTCTTTTCTTTCTGAGTAGCGGCATGAATGGGGTTTTAATCAGAGGGTTAGGGTTAAATGTTCAATAAAATAAAATAAAAAGTAAAATATGTGAACAAAATATTGGTGGGGACTGTCCACTAGAGGTCAGCATTGGTGGGGATTTGTCCCCACCAGTCCTTCAGGAAGTTACGCCTATGCATACAGTATATCCCCAAATGTGGTGAAAGGAAAATTCAATATTCTTCCTCAAAAAAAAAATCAGCCAATGCTCCTTTTCAGAATGGTCAAGGGAAAATATGTCACTAAATAATACAGTTATTATTTCTATAGGAATTATGGTCAGTTTTAATTTGACTTTTATTTACACAGATAATCACAATGAGCCTCGGAGACTCGTTTTTAAGAGAGACCTGTTTTAGACAGTTCCATATCTTTCAAACACATGGGTGGAGAAGGTCCAGCCCCTTGGCTTGAAAAACAAACACTTCAGTAGGCTACAAATCCAACTGCTTTCCAGTTTTTCAACACAGTGATGCTGGCAGTCTCTAAACTTAGGCCACTGGAATCTCTGAACACAACCCTCATAAAGTTAAATAACTGTCTTGCTTGTAGAAGAACCAATGTAAAAATAAAATCAAGTGAGTTAAGTCGAAATCAACAGATGCAAAGCTGGTACTCAGCCTATAAACCTGTGGGTAAATAGTGGGGACATCTTCATTCCACCAAGCTCCATCAGGACTTTTTGAGTTAATTCAAGAGTGTACTGTAGATTTTGGGGATATTTTAGTTTGAGGATATGAGCCTGAAGAACATGGCAACTTCTTATTCGATCAGAGGTCAGGTCAGAAGGTGGTTCTGAAACTTAAAGAGCGACTCCACACCCTGTGGATCGGTAACTCCTCCCCCGAAGCAGTTTGAAATTTTCCCTCAAAATAGGCGTGTCGAGAGTCGAGCAGGGGAGGAGGTTGAGGTTGTCCTGTGTTCACGCCCCCTCTAGTGGTAAACTCCCACCCCTCCCCAAGATTAGATTTCAAAATGGCGGATAGTCACGTCTTCAGTAAGTAAATACCTAAACTTTTACCAAAATAACAGTTGTAAAATGTTGTTGCGTGCATTTAATCACACACACACACAGCTTATGCGTATGCTTCTGAACACAGAACACATTAAAAACCTGTTTAGCTGCATGGCATGCGGTGTACAGCTGTGTTTTTGTCATTTTAATTTGCCACATCTTATTACTTAGCACATTCCAAAAGTAACGTTTCATAATAAATTTTATTATAAAATATTGATTTTTCCTACCCTCTATAGGGTAGGGTTTGTTTGACGCTTTGGCTTATTTTTGTTATGCAACCCAGAACTAAACACACATTGTTTTTTGAATTGACTATTAATTAGCACCAAACAGTGGTAAAATCTTTTATTTGGTTTCCAAATACTGTATCCGTGTTTAGAAACATTAGATAAGCTTGTACAATATATATTTGTTAGGACATGTATACAGTATTTGTTTAAGCTATGTGTCAGCTAATCAAAACTGGGCACAGCACAGCTGATAAGATTAATGAGAAAATATTGAGAAAATATTTCTTAATGCAAACCAAACCAATTGCAATAAATTTAACAATACATGTACTGTGTATCCTTTAAAATGTTCTTTTCAGATAACTGTGATGACTCAAAGCACCCAGCAGCCACACAGAGTAATTGCAGCCAGGATTACTTTAACCCAAGAAGATGATGCAGAGTCTCGGCCAGAGCTTCATCTCCTGAGACCTGCATCCACGACAATGTTGGTACAGCTGAGACCCTGGTGTTCGTTTCTGGCTGGAAGGTGGAGCATCCTGAAGGTGGTTGGGACTCCTCGTTCTGCTGTCCACTGCGTCCAAACAGAGGAGCTGGGGTGGTGTCCCATGTGTTTTCAGAACCTTTTGTTGTTTTGAAGTAACTTACTGTTAATAAAATGAATCATAGACAACTAGTTTTTGTAATCAATTTGTTTATTTATTTTTTCCCTCATGCATGAGGACAAATCTGGGACACGATGCAGCGGTCGACTTCCCTCACTCCATCCCGACCCTGGATATTTGCAGTCCTGAAAAGAGAAAAGATCAAAAGTTTAATCTGAGTAAATAGCCGTGTTTCCATCAAGGTTTCTAGGTGCGCATTTTGAAGTATCGCAGCAGAAAAGCTTAATGGAAACGGCAAAATCCGTATTTACTTTCTCAAGTTCGCCAAAAAGTTTATACGCTCGCTTGAGGTGGTTTTTGGGATGTTCGAAAATGAGCAGATGCGCACAGCGACAGATGGAAACACATTTGCCGACTCGTGCTGCCGAAGCGAACATTCACGTCACGTGACTGATCAGCTGTTTCCGCTCCGGACAACATGTAACATCGCTAAAACTAGTTTGTATGACAGAATAAATACAACTCGACCGATAGCAACACGTACCTGAAATATTCTCTCCATTTTGACGAGATGTGTGGCCAGGTTCTGTTTTCAACTGCTACTTCCTGTTTACTGTAGACATGCGCAGTGCTGACGTCTGACGTAATGACGCTGACGTCTGACGTAATGACGCTGTGCGTGGCTTGGTAGATGCGCTTCAAGCCAGCAGATGGAAACACTTCTGCTTCGCATTAATTTGTATTTACATATTTGCGAGATTTCAAAAATTAGCTCAAAAATCGAAATGAAAATGGATGGAAACACAACTATTGTAACATTTCAATGGAGAAAGATGTTGATTCAAAATTTCACAGTGTCAACAAATCCCCAGAATGTTGGGACAGGTAGCAATGAACAAATAAACAAGAATTAATGTTGCATAAACTTTTTTAAAACTTTTTTTATATAAATGTCCGCCATAATAAAAGTAATAAATAAAATAATAAAAACATAATTAATAATATTAATACCTGCAGACAGAGGGTAGGGTACAAAAGTAATAAATAAAACATGAATACATGTACCTGGTGAATCAGCTCTCATATGTCACCTCCAAAGTGACATGTCTACACGTCTCCTTGATGCTTGATGTCTGTGAAGCACGGCTCAGATTGGATGTGGAACGCCTCATGGAAATAAAAAAAGAACAACACATTTTAATCACCTTACAAACAAGCATACTGTACTTGTTTTCACTTTGTTGATCTGTTAAACAGATGACCCAGTGCAAAATAAATACTGCTGCCCATGATACTCATTCACAAGTACACATTATTTTATAAATACCTTTGATGCACAACATTATTATTTGCAGCAAAAGTACACCGTGTCTAAAACATCGTACTGTAACTAGTACAACAGCTAAAATTAGCGCCAGCTAGTCTCCATTGTTTTTTTATGTCACGGTCTTCTTTATCAGAGTTCATAAGAGTTCACACACTCTGCGGTGTTCATAAGAAACACTAGATTTTGAGCATTTAAACACAACCACAAACTAACGTTGATCAGCAACAGATAAAAACGCCACGACCTTGTGGGGCCACACCGAAGCAAAGCTGCAGGTCACAAACACAGCACATGAAGAAACACGTCATGTACTCAAAAGATAAATTATGGAATGAAAGGTGTAAAATGGTACTCACCTCCAAACGGATTGTAACCTGATGGTGTAAGGGTGGGTGAACATCAGTTTGAAGAGCTTTCTTGGAACATTGTGGCTCTTCTATGCTAATGCTATGTTGCTAATCGCTAATCCAACCCCTGAACTCTGGAGGGGGAGTGACCTGGGAGTGACCTTCTCGGGGGAGTGGCTCCACTTTTATACACAGGCAGCAGCGGATGTGACGAAATTGGGCGAAAATTAATGACTGTGCGAATCGTAAACTAATGAGAAAGTCAGGGTGCAATACCACAGTTCAACCCATAGGACTACAGATACTCGTTTTTAGACCAAATATTGCCGATTTTAACTAATACGCACAAATACATGAAAAATAACTCAAAAATAGTGCTCAGAAACATTTTAAACACATTCTAGGGAGTTTATCAGCTAAAAAAAGTTAAATTTGGGTTTAGTTTCACTTTAAGACTTTCTCTCTTATAAAGGAACTTCTAATTTAATTCTAAAATCCTTAGTCTGCCTTGAAAGCTACATTCTAAAAAGAAAGAAAGATGGAAATTATGTTATTTTAAAGATTATTCAAAACATGTAATATCTCTCAGTCAGGTCATCTGGACAGTTTTTTATAGAGACGTTTCGCCCTCTATCCGGAGGGCTTCGTCAGTCTGAGAAGTCCCAGTAAACTGTTTCCCCACCAAGCAGTAAACTTCTTTAGTGGACCAACCAATTATTCAAAACTCACAATTTTCATGACTAAATATGAGAATGAAATGTTACAAAATGACATATGTTAGTCATCCTTAAAACATGCAATGTTTTTAACATAGGAGACACTGTTGGACTGTCCATCTCATGCAAAGGAAGCTCAGTTGGTGAACAAAAGTCTTATTGTGTTATCTTCATGAGAATGAATCTGAGAAAGAACCATTGTTTGTCAAGGAAAGATACTGTAATCTGAACATTGCTAGTTGGGATGTTTCAAAAACTCTGAGCCCAGTTCATGCAAGGCTCATAGAACAATGGGCCTCATGCAAGAACATGTTCGTATTTTTATCCTAAATTTCTCTTACTTTTGTTCGTACGAAGCGTTCGTACGAACATGCCACGTCAGATTCAACAAACTCTTCTATTCTCAGGAAAAGTGTGTAAATGAGCTGCACAAATATGATGAATTGCACCTGTACTATCTACCTGCTCGTGCACGCGGAGAGGTCATTTACATAATTCCCACCCCTCAAAACACCATATAAGGCTACGTTTCCTGCCTCAGAGAGCAGGAAGTGTCCATTCATAAAGATGACAGCGAGAAGTATAAAGAAGAACTTTACTGGTGCGGAGATTGAAGTTCTGCTCTAAATAACTAACTAACTAAATAAATAAATCTGTAATTTTTAGCAGCATCAGCTGTGAATCTGCTTTAAAGCCGAGGACCCACTCAAACGTGCGGCGCGCGGGGGTCGACGTGGGGCGCTCGGCAATCCTCGGCACGCGGTCGGCCCACGGAACTTTGTACCCAGCAGCGTGGCGGTCCTGCTCAGCCGTGACCCGCCGCGGCCCCCGAGTACCCGCGTAAATCGTCCGCGACCCGTCCGGGCCGCGGCGGTGGATGTGAAGCCACTTTATTTTAATTTAACCAATTTGTGTCGTTGCATTTAATATCCATCCATCCATTTTCTTCCGCTTATCCGGGGTCGGGTCGCATTTAATATTATGGTTCTAATTCAAACAGAAAATAGTGAGTTATAGGTAGATGATCAGAGAATAATTCCAAATCCTCAATTACAAATTAAAAAGTTACCAACAAGCCAGCCATCGATGAGCACCTTGCGCAAGACGCGTGCCAACTGTTTTGCAGCACAAATGAGTCATGCGCTCCTCCTGGCCATCGCGCAACCTCATTTAGCAGGTTATATTTTGAATCAGATATAATTTGGACATTTATGGAGTGGTATTGCTTCCGATTGAGGAATGGGAATGCGTCAGGTGAAGGTGCTTTGATCCGCGGATCAAAGCACCTGCGACACACCAGACAAATTAAACTTAAAATTATAATTCTAATTCAAACAGAATAACCTATTGTCAAGAATAATTATGGTGCGTGATTTTTTTAAACCCAAAATATTTTCTAAATAACGAAGTATAAAGTTATTAGTGGAGAAAATCCGTCTGGATAATAGCAGACTGCTGCTCGTAAAATATACGACAGCTCTGGACCACACGTAAATTTTGTTCGTATCTGAAAAAAATCTTAGAATACGAAAACATTGTTGAATGCCACAAATGCTCCTAAATCACTTGTACGCACAGTTTAAGAACAAATCTGTGCTTACGAACGGTTCTTGCATGAGGCCCAATGATCTTTCAGTTCCATAAAATGGCCTTCCAGGTTAATGAGTTGGGGAGTTTAAATGTTATTACAGAGAGTATTTATTACTTTATTGTCCAACTTAGAAAGTTGTGAAATGAAACAAAGAAAATTTTATAAAACGAGTGAAATGGATTAATATATTTTGTTTTTAACAGTTAAAAATACAGAACATAGTTCGGTTCTTTGTCTGAGGTGTTCCTCACCACTGGTCAATAAGACATCAGAGCTGTATCAGCCTGTTTGAAAAGCTGAATGTGCTGGGGTGGATGGTCCAGATTGTCCAAAATGGACAACAGTTTGTACAATGTTTTATTTTTCCATCATACTCAAAAGTATCTTGTTTGTAACCAATTATGGAGCCTTTCTTTCTTAACAATCTTTTGGAGTATGTTGGTGCCATTGGCTATGATTCTGCTGGCCCAACAAACCTCTGCAAAGAAGAGACCACCAGCTGCAACAGAATGGTAAAATATTTGCTGTAGTTTGCTGCAAATATTGAAAGATCTCTGCTTCCTCAGGAGCTAGTCTGCTCATACGGTTCTTATACACAGCCTCACGCCAAAAATACACTACACGCGGTCCGCTCCGCTCCGCAGGTCGCAGCTGAGCGTCTAAAACTCCAATTTCCACTTCCTCCGCTCAGCTCAGGTCCACCTGCATGCGCTGCTCCGAGACGCATGCGCGGGATTTGCGGGATCGCGCGATAAATCAAGTGATAAATAAGTAAGTCAGAACAAAACAATTCATTCGGTGGAAGAAGGAGAACAACAGTAGAGACTGCTGCCTTGATCTTCTCTCGTAAATGAGCGACAGGACATGGTTTGAGCAACAGGAAGTGATGTATTACATTTCAGAATAAAATACTTTATTTATTTATTTCTTGTATTGCGTTTGTAGGCGTAGTCATAAATGATAGTTTGACAGCATTTTTGTACAAATAAATCCGTATAGAGCTAGGATTAGTCCGCCCGTGGTGATTTTATTTTGTAAAAACGGATGTTGTGCTCGTTCCTTTTCCTGTTGGTGCGACGTAATCTTTAAAAGTTGACTTCGGCACAGCTCCGGCGTCCGGCAGAAATAGAAAAATTTCTAATTTTGACGGACTGCGGTCCGCTCTCCGCAGCTCTCCGCCGCCGTACGGAGCCAGTGTAAATTCTGTTGTGGATTATAATGGGTGCGTACTGTATTTGCTGCGGAGGTCGGACCGGAGCGGGGCGGAGCCGTAACGCGTGTAGTGTATTTTTGGCGTTAATGTTGGATTTCAAGTCCAGTCTGCAAATAATGGTGACGCTCAGGCACCTGTAATCTACTCCCACCTCCTTCATTGTACAGCGGTGGTGAAAGTGTCTTCACTGTCTTGAAGTCAGTCACCAGCACCTTGGTCTTGACAACATTCAGCAGCAGGACAGTTTGCTTGGCCCACTCCACAAAGCTGTCCACCAATGTCCTGTTTTCCTGCTCCCTCCATTCTAAACACACCCAGAAACTAAAAAGTCATCAGATAAAGTCTGATTGTGGCATGCCTCGTATTTGTACTGAAAGTCATTGGTGTATCCATCTTTTTCCTAGCCCCCGTGCTGCCTTGTGTGAATTATGAGCGTGACTGACGGTGCAAAGTCCACAGTCGCATAGAAAGAGAGTTGCGACACTCCTGCAGACTTCTATAGAAATAATGGAATGTGGAAGTTATGTGGGTCATGCAGCTGCAAATAGTTCCAAACAGCAGCGGTTCCAGAATTAAACGTAGTTCATTCTCAGTGTTTCTGAAGTGTTTTCTCCAGTAAGTTAATGAAAATACAACACCTTTTAGCCATTGTGAAGCATTAGTTAATGGTTCTGTACCACAATTTATCAACATTAATACTTCCTGTAGCCAGTTTTAGTTAATTAAACATGTTAAATTGCTAGTTGTATTTTAACTGCAGCTAGCTCTTTGCCAACATGACAGGTCTATTTCAATCTGCCTAATTCAGCATTTTAAAATATCCATTACAGCTTAAATTTTGAAACGTGCTTAATTTAGTTCAGTTTATACAGCCTTCATCAAAGACTGCAGTATAAATTGTGACATTATCATTAAAGAAAAATGTAATCA